>BSBN01000967.1:6002500-6072500 GCA_027924645.1 Cunninghamia lanceolata
GCAACCTTGGATAACAATTTCAAGTGGTCGGTGAGAAGAATCTTTTGCAGACGACTTAATAAGCGATGGGGTATTGTAAGTGGCAGAGTGGCCTTGCTGCCACGATCCACTAAGATTCAGCCCTTTGTCACCCCGATTCATAAAACCCTTGGTCACTTGCTAGTGGGGTTGCTTCTACCCATGAATGAATCCATCACTTTTTTCGGAGTGTGGGGTGGGGTTTCCTTTTACCCCGGTGGCATTCCTTCCGAGTCTTGGGTGGGGTTTCCCTTTGCCCACACGTTACATTCTTTCCAAGTCTTCGGTGGGGTTTCCCTTTGCTCCAATCGCATTCCTTCCTAGTCTTGAGTGGGGTTTCCCTCTGCCCTGATTGCATCCATTCCGAGTCTTGCATGGGGTTTCCCTTTTCCCCACGTTGCATTCTTTCCAAGTCTTGGGTGGGGTTGCCTGCGCCCGTGCAACGGGGTTTCCCTTTCGATTCATTCCAAGTCTTGGGTGGGGTTGCCCGCGCCCGTGGAGTGGTGTTTCCCTTTGCCCCAACCGCATTCCTTCCAGGTGTGGAGTGGGGTTTCTCTTTTCCCAGGCTACATTCCTTCCAACTGTGAAGTGGGGTTTCCCTTTTCCCCAGTCGCATTCCTTCCAAGTCCAATCGAGTGGGGTTTTCATTTGCCCCGGCTGCATTCCTTCCAAGTCTTGGGTGGGGTTCCCTGCGCTCGTGAATCCATTTTTTTTTGTTTTTTTTCTAAGTGTGGAGTGGGGTTTCCCTTTGGCTCAGCCGCATTCCTTCCAAGTCTTGGGTGGGGTTGCCTACGCTCGTGAGTCCATTTTTTTTTCCAAGTGTGGAGTGGGGTTTCCCTCTGCCCCGAACACATTCCTTCGAAGTCTTGGGTGGGGTTGCCTACGCTTGTGAATCCGGTGGGGTTTCTCAAAAAGTGGGAGCAGTGGGGTTTCCGCCTGTCCGGTGGGGTTTCTAGAAAATTAGGAGCAGCGGGGTTTCTGCCTATCTGGTGGCGTTTCGGCGTGAGGTAATTGCAAAAAAAAAGCTCAACCTTCCGTTGTGCTGCGTTCAGACTTATAACTACTATGGGGGAATGGTGTTTGGACCAGCCTGTCCGAGCATTAGCTTATATATATATATATATATATATATATAACACGAGCGCGGCAACTTGGCGACTTGGGCGACTTGGCGAATTGGTGAATCCATCTCGACCCGTCCCATCTCGGTAGCCTCGTCCTGATTCTATCCGCGCTGTTCGTGGGCAAGCTGATTCTATCCGGACTGTTTCTTGGTGAGCTGATTCTATCCGGGCTATTTCTGGGCTTTCTGGGTGAGAAGTTATCCGGGTTGTTTTTGGGTGAGTTGATTCCAGCTGACTTGGCGACTTGGGCGACTTGGCGAATTGGTGAATCCATCTCGACCCATCCTGTCCTCGCAGCCCCGTCCTGGCAATCCCATCCTGACTTGAGCAAGTTAGTGACTTCGGCCGCGACGATTTGGCCCCCCAAATAATCCATCCCGTCCCACCCTATCCCGTCCTGACTTGGGCGAGTTGGCGACTTCTGTCGCAGCGACATGGCCCTTGAATGAAGCCATCTCGACCCATCCCGTGTCGACTTGGGCGAGATGGTGACTTCGGCCGTGGCGACTTGGCAACCTCGATGACTTGGCCCCCCAAAGAATCCATCCAGTCCTGCCCTATCCAGTCCCACCCTGCCCCGCTCCGCCCCGTCCCGCCCCACTCCGTCAACCCCATCCCGTCCCGACTTGGGCGAGTTGGCGACTTCAGTCACGGTGACCTGGGCGACTTGGCACCCCAAAGAATCCATATTTTTCAAGAGTGGGGTTTCACCGACTGTCTTACCTGTCGCAGCCGCCCCATCCACCCAGACTGTCCCGTCTGTCTTGTCCATGCCGGTTGTCCCGTCCACCCTGTCCACCCCGACCACCCCGATTGTCCCGCTCGTCTCCATCCTGACCATCCTGTCCGCCCCGTCCTGTCTCCGTCCCGTCCCATCCCCGACCCTGTCCCTGTCCCTACGCTCGTGAATCCATTTTTTTTTCCAAGTGTGGAGTCGGGTTTCCCTTTGGCTCAGCCGCATTCCTTCCAAGTCTTAGGTGGGGTTTCCCTCTGCCTCGACCGCATTCCTTCCTTCCAAGTCTTGGGTGGGGTTGCCTGCGCTCATGAATCCATTTTTTTTTCCAAGTGTGGAGTGAGGTTTCCCTTTGGCTCAGCCGCATTCCTTCCAAGTCTTGGGTGGGGTTTCCCTCTGCCCCGACCGCATTCCTTCCTTCCAAGTCTTGGGTGGGGTTGCTTGCGCTCGCAAATCCATTTTTTTTTTCCAAGTGTGGAGTGGGGTTTCCCTTTGGCTCAGCCGCATTCCTTCCAAGTCTTGGGTGGGGTTGCCTGCGCCCACCAATCCATATTTTTCAAGTGTGGAGTGGGGTTTCTCCGACTGTCCTGCCTGTCGTGGCCGCCCCATCCATCCCGACTGTCCCGTCCGTCCTGTCCACCCCGGCTACCGCATCCACCCTGTCCACCCTGATTTTCCTGCTCGTCCCCGTCTCGACCATCCTGTCCACCCCGTTGCCGTCGCCATCGCCGTCCCATCACGTTCCTCCCTAGTCTTGAGTTGGGTTTCCCTTTGCCCCAACTGCATCCATTCCGAGTCTTGCACCTATGCCCGTGGAGTGGGGTTTCCATTTTCATCCATTCCCGTCCCCATCCGCGTCCCTGTCCCCGTCCCGTCCCGTCCCGCCCCACCCCACCCCTGCAACCCTGTCCTGCCCTGCACCTGCAACCCCATCCTATCCCGCACCATCTTGACTTGGGCGACTTGGGTCGAGGCAACTTGGCCCCCCAAAGAATCTGCCCCGTCGTGCCCCGCCCCGCCCCGCCCCGCCCCGCCCCGTCTCGTCACGTCTAGCCTCGTCCCCATCCGGTGGGGTTTCTAGAAAGTTAAGAGCGGTGGGGTTTCTAGAAAATTAGGACTCGTGGGGTTTTCGCCTATTCAGTGGGGTTTCTAGAAAATTAGGAGCGGTGGGGTTTCTGCCTATCCGGTGGGGTTTCTCGAAAAGTAGGAGCAGTGGGGTTTCCGCCTGCTGCGCCCCACCCCACCCCAGCAGCCCCGTCCCAACTTGGGCGAGTTGGCGACTTGGCCCCCCAAAGAATCTTCCCCGCCCCACCCCACCCCGCCCCGCCCCACCCCATCCTGACTTGGGTGACTGGGCGACTTGGCCCCCCAATGAATCCGTCCCGCCCCACCCCACCCCATCCCAACTTGGGCGACTGGGTAACTTGGCCCCCCAAAGAATTCGTCCCGCCCCATCCCGTCATGCCCCATCCCGCCCCACTCCGCCCCACTTCGCCCCGCCCTGCCCCACCCCGCCCCGACCCCCATCCCGTCTCGCCGTGCCCCTCCCCTTTCCTGCCCTGTCCCGTCCAGTGGTGTTTCTAGAAAGTTAAGAGCGGTGGGGTTTCCACCTATCCGGTGGGGTTTCTAGAAAATTAGGAGTGGTGGGGTTTCTAGAAAATTAGGAGCGGTGGGGTTTCCGCTTGTCTGGTGGGTTTTCTAGAAAATTAGGAGCGGTGGGGTTTCTCGAAAAGTAGGAGTGGTGGGGTTTTCGCCTATCTGGTGGGGATTCTAGAAAATTAGGAGCGGTGGGGTTTCCATGTGAGGTAATTGCGAAAAAAAATCTCAACCTTCCATTGTACTGCGTTCAGACTTATAACTATTATGGGGGAATGGTGTTTGGACCGGCCTGTCCGTGTCCGGGATGGCCTGTCCGAGCATTAGCTTATATATATATAGATATAGATATATAATGCGAGTGCGGCGACTTGGCGACTTGGGCGACTTGGCGAATTGGTGAGTTCATCTCGACCCGCCATGTCTCAGTAGCGCCGTCCTGTCCCGTCCATCCCGTCCCGGCAGCCCCGTCCTGTCCCATCCCACCCCGCCCCGTTCGAGTTTCATTCCAATGCAGGAAATTCGAGTTGCATTCCAATGCAGATTGGAAATCTGAGTTGCATTCCAATGCAGATTGGAAATCTAAGTTGCATTCCAATGCAGGAAATCCGAGTTGCATTGCAACACAGGAAATCTAAGTTGCATTGCAATGCAAGAAATCCCACCCCATCCCGCCCACTCCCATCCCATCCCGACTTCGTTCGCGGCGACTTGGCACCCGCATGAAGCCATCTCGACCCGTCCCGTCCCGACTTGGGCGAGTTGGCAACTTCGGCCGTGGTGACTTGGCCCCCCAAAGAATCCATCCCGCCCTATCTCATCTCGTCCCGCCCCGCAATGTCCCGTCCCGTCCCGCACCATCCCGTCCCATCCTGTCCCGGCAGCCCCATTCCGTCCCGGCTTGGGCGAGTTGGCGACTTCGGTCGCGGCAACTTGGCCTCCAAAAGAATCCATCCCGTCCCATCCCTCACCGTCCCCGCCCTGCCCCGCCCCGCTCCGTCTAGCCCCACCCCGTCCCCATCCCCGTCCTTGTCCCCTTCCCCATCCCATCTAGTGGGGTTTCTAGAAAATTAAGAGCGGTGGAGTTTCCGCCTGTCCGGTGGGGTTTCTAGAAAATAGGAGTGGTGGGGTTTCCGCCTATTCGGTGGGGTTTTTAGAAAATTAGGAGCGGTGGGGTTTCTGCCTATTCGGTGGGGTTTCTGCCTATCCGGTCGGGTTTCTCGAAAAGTAGGAGTGGTGGGGTTTCCGCCTGCCCCATCCTGTCTCACCCCGTCCTGACTTGGGCGAGTTGGTGACTTGGACCCCCAAAGATTCTGTCCCGTCCCACCCCGCATCGCCCCGCCCCGTCCCCTCCCGTCCAGCCCCGTCTTGACTTGGGCGAGTTGGCAACTTGGCCTCGCCCCGCCCCACCCCGCTCCGTCCCGCCCCACCCCGTCCCTGTCCCTATCCCTGTTCCATCCCATCCGGTGGGGTTTCTAGAAAATTAAGAGCGCTGGGGTTTCTGCCTGTCCGGTGGGATTTCTAGAAAATTAGGACTGGTGGGGTTTCCACCTATCCGGTGGGGTTTTTAGAAAATTAGGAGCGGTGGGGTTTCTGCCTGTCCGGTGGGGTTTCTAGAAAATTAGGAGTGGTGGGGTTTCTGCCTATCCAGTGGGGTTTCTCGAAAAGTAGGAGCGGTGGGGTTTCCGCCTGCCCCGTCCCATCCCATCGCGCCCCGCCCCGCCCTGCCCCGCCCCGGCAGCCCCGTCCCATCCTGCCCCGTCCTGACTTGGGCGACTTGGCGACTTGGCCCCCCAAAGAATCCATCCCGCCCCCCACCCCGACTTGGGCGAGTTGGCAACTTGGCCCCCTAAAGAAACCGTCGCGCCCCGCCCCGTCCTCGTCCCCCTACCCGTCCCGTCCGGTGGGGTTTCCAGAAAATTAAGAGCGGTGGGGTTTTCGCCTGTCTGGTGGGGTTTCTAGAAAATTAGGAGTGGTGGGGTTTCTGCCTATTCAGTGAGGTTTCTATAAAATTAGGAGCGGTGGGGTTTCCGCCTATCCAGTGGGGTTTCTAGAAAATTAGGAGCGGTGGGGTTTCCGCCTATCCGGTGGGGTTTCTCGAAAAGTAGGAGCGGTGGGGTTTCCACCTGTCCCGTCCCAGCAGCCCTGTCTTGGTAGTCCCATCTCGACTTGGGCAAGTTGGCAACTTCGGTCGCGGTGACTTGGCGACCTAGGTGACTTGGCCCCCCATAGGATGGCATCGAGTAAAGAGGTGAGTAGAAAATCGCAACGCCCAACCAAAAACTAAAAAGGGTGCAACACCGGGACTTCCTGAGAGGTCACCCATCCCAGTACTACTCTGGCCCAAGCGCGCTTAACTGCCCATCCCGTCTTGCCCCGCCCTACCTCATCCCGCCCCACCCCATCCCTTCCCGCACTGTCCCATCTCGCCCTGACTTGGGCGAGTTGGCGACTTCCGTTGCGGCGACTTCTCGTCCCATCCCGATTTCGGTCGCGGCGACTTGGTGACCTGGGCGACTTGGCCCCCAAATGAAGCCATCTCCACCTGTCCTGTCCTAACTTGGGCGAGTTGGCGACTTCGGTCACAGTGACTTGGCGACTTCGGTCCCCTCCCGTCCCGACAGCCCCGTGTCGTCCCGTCCTGACTTGGGCGAGTTGGCGACTTCAGTCGCGGCGACTTGGCGCCCCAAAGAATCCGCCCCGCCCTGTCCCGCCCCGCCTCGTCCCATCCTGACTTTGGTCGTGGCAACTTGGTCACCTGGGCGACTTGGCCCCCGAATGAAGCCATCTCGACCCGTCCCATCCCGACTTGGGCGAGTTGGCAACTTCGGCCGTGGTGACTTGGCGACCTCGACGACTTGGCCCCCCAAAGAATCCATCCCGTCCCATCCCGACTTGGGTGAGTTGGCGACTTCAGCCGTGGCAACTTGGCGACCTCGGTGACTTGGCCCCCCAAAGAAATCGTCCCGTCCCGTCTCGTCCTGACTTGGGCGAGTTGGCGACTTTAGCCGCGTCGACTTGGTGACCTAGGCGACTTCTCCCGTCCTGTCCCAACTTGGGCAAGTTGGCGACTTCAGGCACGGCGACTTGGCCCCACAAAGAATCCATCCCATCTCGTCCTGTCCCAAATTGGGTCATGGCAACTTGGTGACTTGGGCGACTTAGCCCCCCAATGAAGCCATCTCGACCCGTCTCCTCCAGACTTGGGCAAGTTGGCGACTTCGGCCGCGGCGACTTGGCCCCCAAAAGAATCCATCCCATCCCGTCCCGTCCTGACTTGGGCGAGTTGGGGACTTCGGCTGCGGCAACTTGGTGACCTGGGCGACTTGGCCCCCCATAGGATGGCATCGAGTAAAGAGGTGAGTAGAAAAGTGCAACGCCCAACCAAAAATTAAAAGGGTGCAACACTGAGACTTCCCGGGAGGTCACCCATCCCAGTACTACTCCGACCCAAGTGCGCTTAATTGTGGAGTTCTAATGGGATTCGGTGCACTAACGCTAGTATGATCGCACTAACATGAACTTGTCTTCACGCTCTTGTTGTATAATGGCACCGGCCGTCCCGGTGGGGATTCTAGAAAATTAGGAGCGGTGGGGTTTCCAGAAAATCGGTCCAGTGGGGTTTCCACAAGAACTAGTCCGGTGACATGCGTTGTTGGACGTCGTTAGCTAGTGCGGCTGAGGCCTGTCCAGAGGTTGACTCGTGCCACTTCGCCAACGTCAGTGGGCCTCTTTGTTTAGGAAACGAGGCGAGGCCCATTGTAAGGAACGCAGTTGGGACAATCTCGGGGGGATGTTGTTCAAGTCCAGTTTTGGGGAACGGGGTTGGGGCCCACTATTGGGGAGGTCAACGGGGAAGAGTGTTTGGACCCAGTGTCCGGGTTTGTGCTTAGCATTAGGGAATGTCGTCGGAGAGCGAGGTCGGGGCCTAGTGTTGGGGAGCATCGTCAGGGAACGTGTTTCGGGGCAAGTGATGGGGAAAGCGATTGCGGAGTGGGTCGAGGCCTACTGTTAGGAGACTTGCGGTTTTCATAAAATCTGGTCTGGTGGGGTTTCCACAAGAATTGGCCTGGTGAGGTTTCCATAAAATTTGGTGCGATGGGGTTTCAACAAAAACTAGCCTGTTGGGTTTTCATAAAATCTGGTACGGTGGGGTTTCCATAAAATTTAGTCTGGTGGGGTTTCCACATAATCCATATCGATGGGGTTCCCATAATATTTAGGATGTGCGAGCTTGGCAAGTTGGACCAACTCGAGGAAAGCCATCATTTCAAAACATGGTCGGCGCCCTGAGCTGTCGGACACCGTTAGTTAGTGGGGCTGGCACTTTTCCAGAGGTTGACTCTTGCCACTTCGGTAACATTAGTGGGCGTCATTGTTTAGGAAAGGGGTCGAGGACCATTGTAGGGAATGCAGTTGGGACAAGCTCTGGGGGATGTGGTTCGAGCCCAATTTTGGGGAACGGGGTTGGGGCCCGGTGTTGGGGAAGTCAATGGGGAAGGGTGTTTGGGCCTAGTGTCGGGGTGTGTCAAGGAGGAAAGGTGTTTGGTGCTCGTGCTTAGCATTGGGGAATGTCGTCGGAGTGTGAGGTCGAGGCCTGCTGTTAGGGA
Organism: Cunninghamia lanceolata; assembly: GCA_027924645.1. Lineage (NCBI taxonomy): Eukaryota > Viridiplantae > Streptophyta > Pinopsida > Cupressales > Cupressaceae > Cunninghamia > Cunninghamia lanceolata. Next base: position 6,010,582 of record BSBN01000967.1, read on the forward strand.
CCTGGGGTTCTCATAAAATCTGGTCTGGTGGGGTTTCCATAAAATCTGGTACGGTGGGGTTTCCACAAAGCCTGGTCCGGTGGGGTTTTCATAAAATCTGCTCCGGTGGGGTTTCCAGAAGATCTGGTTCAGTGTGGTTTCCACAAGAACTGGTCCGGTGGGGTTTCCATAAAATCTGGTCCGGTGGGGTTTTCATAAAATCTGGTATAGTGTGGTTTCTGTAAAATCTGGTCCAGCGGGGTATCCTCAAAATCAAGTCCGGTGGGGTTTCTAGATAATTCAATTCGATGGGGTTCCCATAAAATTTAGGACGAGGGAGCTTGGCAAGTTGGGCCATTTCGACAACTCTGGAGACCGGGGGGACTTGGGTAAATGGGTGACCTGGCCTGAGGGACTTGTTCGACCTAAGGGGGCTTGGACGGCCCAGGGGTAAGCCAACATTTCAAAACATGGTCGGTGACATGCACTGTTGGACGTCGTTAGCTAGTGCGGCTGAGGCCTGTCCAGAGGTTGACTCGTGCCACTTCGCCAACGTCAATGGGCATCATTGTTTAGGAAAGGGGGTGAGGCCCATTGTAGGGAACGGGATTGGGAGAAGCTCTGGGGGATGTGGTTCAAGCCCAGTTTTGGGGAACGGGGTTGGGGCCTAGTGTTGGGGAAGTCAACGGGGAAGGGTGTTTGGTCGCAGTGTCAGGGTGTGTCAAGGAGGAAAGGGGTTCGGGGCTCATGCTTAGCATTGGGGAATGTCATCGGAGTGCGAGGTCCGGGCCTAATGTTGGGGAGCATCGTCGGTGAACGTGTTTCAGGGCGAGTGTTGGGGAAAGCCATTGCGAAGTGGGGTCGAGGCCTGCTGTTAGGGGACCTGGGGTTCTCATAAAATCTGGTCCGGTGGGCTTTCGTAAAATTTGGTACGGTGGGGTTTCCACAAAGCCTGGTCCGGTGGGGTTTTCATAAAATCTGGTATGGTGTGGTTTCCAAAAAATCTAGTCCAATGTGGTTTCCACAAGAATTGGTCTGGTGGGGTTTCTGTAAAATCTGGTCTGGTGGGGTTTTTGTAAAATCTGGTCTGATGGGGTTTCAACAAAATCTAGTCTAGTGTGGTTTCTGTAAAATCTGGTCCGGTGGGGTATCCTCAAAATCAAGTCCGGTGGGGTTTCTAGATAATTCAATTCGATGGGTTTCCCATAAAATTTAGGATGGGGGCCTTGCTTGGCAAGTTGGGCCAACTCGACAACTCTGGAGATCGGGGGACTTGGGTAAATGGGTGACTTGGCCCGAGGGACTTGTTCAACCTAAGGGGGCTTGGACGGTCGAGTGGTAAGCCAACATTTCAAAAACATGGTCGGCGACATGTGTTGTTGGACGTTGTTAGCTAGTGCGCTGAGGCCTGTCTAGAGGTTGAATCGTGCCACTTCGCCAATGTCAGTGGGCATCATTGTTTACGAAAGGGGATGAGGCCCATTGTAGGGAACATAATTGGGACAAGCTCTGGGGGATGTTGTTCGAGCCCAGTTTTGGGGAACAGGGTTGGGGCCCAGTGTTGGGGAAGTCAATGGGGAAGGGTGTTTGGTCGCAGTGTCGGGGTTCGTGCTTAGCATTGGGGAATGTCATCGGAGAGCGAGGTCGGTGCCTAGTGTTGGGGAGCATTGTCGAGGAACGTGTTTCGGGGCGAGTGTTGGGGAAAGCCATTGCGGAGTGGGGTCCAGGCCTACTGTTAGGGGTCTTGCGGTTTTCATAAAATCTGGTCTGGTGGGGTTTCCACAAGAACTGGTCTGGTGGGGTTTTCGTAAAATCTGGTCCGATGGGCTTTCCACAAAAAACTGGTCCGGTGGGGTTTTCATAAAATCTGGTACTATGGGGTTTCCACATAATTCAATTTGATGGTGTTCTCGTAATATTTAGGACGGGTGAGCTTGGCAAGTTGGAGCAACTCGAGGAAAGCCATCATTTCAAAACATGGTCGGCGCCTTGTGCTGTCGGACCCCATTAATTAGTGGGGCCGACGTTTGTCCAGAGGTTGACTCTTGCCACTTCGGCAACTTCAGTGGGCGTCGTTGTTTAGGAAAGGGGTCGAGACCCATTGTAGGGAACGCAGTTTGGACAAGCTCTGGGGGAGGTCGTTCGATCCCAGTTTTGGGGAACGGGGTTGGGACCCAGTGTTGGGGAAGTCAATGTGGAAGGGTGTTTGGGCCCAGTGTCAAGGTGTGTCAAGGAGGAATGGGGTTTGGGGTTCGTGCTTAGCATTGGGGAATGTCATCGGAGTGCGAGGTTGGGGCCTAGTGTTGGGGACTTGGGCAAATGGGTGACCTAGCTTGAGTGACTTGTTTGGCCTAAGGGGGCTTGGACGATCCAGGGGTATGCCAACATTTCAAAACATGGTCAGTGACATGCATTGTTGGACGTCCTTAGCTAGTGCGGTTGAGGCTTTTCTAGAGGTTGACTCACGTGACCTTCACAATGTCAGTGGGCTTCGTTGTTCAGGGAAGGGGGCGAGGCCCATTGTAGGGAACGTAATTGGGACAAGCTCTGGGGGATTTCGTTCGGGCCCAGTTTTGGGGAACGGGGTTGGGGCCCAGTGTTGGGGAAGTCAACGGGGAAGGTTGTTTGGGCCTTGTGTTGGGGTGTGTCAAGTAGGAATGGGGTTCAGGGTTCGTGCTTAGCATTGGGGAATGTCGTCGAAGAGCGAGGATGGGGCCTAGTGTTGGGGAGCATGGTCGGGGAATGGGTTTTAGCACTAGTGTTGGGGAAAGCCATCACGGAGTGGGGTCGAGGCTTGCTTCTAGGGGACTTGGGATTTTCATAAAATCTGGTCTGGTGGGGTTTCCACAAGAACTGGTCTGGTGGGGTATCTAGAAAATCTGGTCTGGTGGGGTTTCTGTAAAATTTGGTTCTATGGGGTTTCTATAAAATCTGGTCCGATGGGGTTTCCACAAAATCTGGTCCAATGGGGTTTCCACAAAATCTGGTCCAATGGGGTTTCCACAAAATCTGGGCCGTTGGGTTTTCCGTAAAATCTGGTTGGACATCGTTAGTCAGTGGGGTTGAAGCCTATCTAGAGGTTGAATCATACCACTTCAGCGACGTCAGTGGGCATCATTGTTTAGGAAAGTGGTCGAGGCCCATTGCAGGGAATGTAGTTTGGGTTCGAGCCCAATTTTGAGGAACGAGGTTGGGGCCCAGTGTTTGGGAAGTCAATGGGGAAGGGTGCTTGGGCCCAGTGTTGGGGTGTGTCAAGGAGGAATGGGGTTCGTGCTTAGCATTGGGGAATGTCGTTGGAGAGCGAGGTCAGGGCCTAGTGTTGGGGAGCATCTTCGGGGAACGTGTTTCGGGGCGAGTGTTGGGGAAAGCCATCATGGAGTGGGGATCGAGGCATGTTGTTAGGGGACATGGGGTTTTCATAAAATCTGGTCCGGTGGGGTTTCTAGAAAATTTGTTCCGGTGGGGTTTCCACAGGAACTGGTCTGACAGGGTTTAAGTGAAATCTGGTCGAATGGGGTTTCCGTCAAATCTGGTCCAATGGGGTTTCTACAAAATCTGGTCCGATGGGGTTTCCATGAAATCTAGTCTGGTGGGGTTTCCTTGAAATCCAATCTGCTGGGGTTTGCACATTATTCAATTCGAAGGGGTTCTCATTAAATTTAGGACAGGCGAGCTCGGCAAGTTGGACCAACTCGACAACTCCGGAGACCTGGGGGACTTGGATGAATGGGTGACTTGCCCCGAGCGACTTGTGGGACCTAAGGGGGGCTTGGACGGTCCATGGGAAAGCCATCATTTCAAAACATGGTCGGCGGCCTGCACAGTCAGACGCCATTAGTAAGTGGGGCTGAAGCCTATCCAGAGGTTGACTCATGCCACTTCGATAATGTCAGTGGGTGTCGTTGTTTAGGAAAGGGGTCGAGGCCCATTGTAGGGAACATGATTTGGACAAGCTTTGGGGGATGAGCCCAGTTTTTGGGGATCAAGGTTGGGGCCCAGTGTTGGGGAAGTCAATGGGGAAGAGTGTTTGGGCTGAGTGTTGAAGTGTGTCAAGGAGGAATGGGGTTCGGGGTTCGTGCCTAGCAATGGGGAATGTCGTCGGTGAGCGAGGTCGGGGCCTAGTGTTGTGGAGTACCGTCAGGTAATGTGTTTCGGGGCCAGTGTTTATGAGTGGTGGGATTTTGCTCTAGTTAATTTAGGTGGGGTTTCTATAAATATTCAATCCGATGTGGTCGATAAGAAATTCAGTCTAATGGGGTTTCCGCAAATTTTTTTTGGTAGTTATTAGTAAGATTCGGTCCGATGGGGTTTCCATAAATGTTAAGGTCGTGGGGTGAGCTTCCAAAAAATTTGGGTGGTGTTTCCTCAAGAACTGGTCTGGTGGGGTTTCTAAAATTTACGGTCTGTTGGGGTTTCTAGAAAATTACGTTTGGTGGGGTTTCTAGAAAATTTCATTTGACGGGTTTTCCAAAATATCCAGTCCAGTGGGGTTTCCAAAAAATTCTATCATGCCCCATCTCATCCCGGTCGAGGTCTGCAATCGGGACAGGATGGGGCAGCCGGGATGGCATAGGGTGGCCAGGACGAGAAAGGACAGGACAGTGAGAGACAGGCGGATGGGGCAGGATGGAATGGATGGGATGGTTGGGATGAGACGGGATGGGATAGGACGGGATGGGATGGGTCGGGCCGAGATGGGATGGGAAGGGATGGGACGGGATGGGACAAGCCGAGACTGGGCAGGACAGGGCGAGGCGGGGTGGGACAGGATGGGGCAGGATGAGACGGGATGGGGTTGTCCGCTGTCCGCTATCCCCTGTCCGATGTCCCCTGTCGCCTGTCCGTTGTCCCCTATCGGCTGTCCCCTATTGGCTGTCGACTATCCGCGGAACAGGACGGGACGGGGCAGTCAGGATGGGATAGGATGACCTTGAAGGGATAGGGTGGATGGGACGGGAAAGGATAGGACAGTGCGAGATAGGCGGACGATGCAGGACAGAATGGATGAGATGGTCAAGATGAGACAGGATGGGACGGGCCGGGCCAAGATGGGACGGGATGGGATGGGATGGGACGGGACAAGTGGGACAGTCAGAACAGTCAGGATGGGACCGGGCAGGATGGGGCGGCGTGAGACGGGGCGGGGCGGGACGGGATGAGACGGGACGGGGCTGTCCACTATTCTTTGTCCATTGTCCGCTGTCCCCTGTCAGCTGTCCACTGTCCGCTATCTGTTGTCCATTGTCCGCTATCTGCTATCTGATGTCCGCTATCCACTGTCCACTGTCCCCTATCTGCTATCCCACATCCATTGTCCATAACGCAATGTGAGGTGATATCAAGCTCTGAGAGCAAACCTTCCATTGTGTAGCGTTCAGACTTATAATTACTATGGGGGGTAGTTTTCGTTACGCCGCTGTCCGCTGTCCGCTGTCCCCTATCCGAAGTATGCCATCCCCTATTCACCATCCCCTATTCGCCATCCGCTACCCGCCGTCCAGTGTCTGCCATCCGCTATCTACCATCTGCCGTCTGGTGTCCTCTATCTGTCGTCCCCTGTCCGTTGTCCTCTATCTGCTGTCCATTGTCCGCCACCCCCTGTCCGTCATCTGCCGTTCACCATCCCCTATCCTCTGTCCACTGTCCCATGTCTGCTATCCTTTGTGGCCTATCCACTGTCTGCTGTGGTCCATCTGTTGTCCCTCGTCCCCTGTCTGCCATCCCCTGTCCACTGTCCCATGTCCACTGTCCCCTATCTGCCGTCTGCAATGGCCTGTCTGATTTTCGCCGTCCCCTGTCCACTGTCCGCCATCCCCTGTCCATTGTCCCCTATCCACCGTCCGATGTCCCTTGTCCCCTTTCCACCGTCCGCTGTCCCCTATCCACCATCCCCTATCCACTGTCCGCTGTCCGCTATCCCCTGTCCGCTGTCCCCTGTCCGCCGTCCGCTATCCCCTGTCCACCGTCCGCTGTCCATAGCAGAATGTGAGGTGATTGCGAGCTCCGAGCTCAACCTTCGATTGTGCTGCATTCAGACTTCTAACTACTATAGGGGGGTGGTGTTCATGAGGGTGCTGAGTCCATGTGCGGACATCTGAGTTGCATTCCAATGCAGGAAATCTGAGTCGCAACACCAGAGAAGTCGCAGAGGCGAGCTCAAGCTGGGATGACAGATTGTGAGGTAATTGCGAGCTCTAAGCTCAACCTTCCAATGTACTGCGTTTACACTTACAACTACTATACGGGGAGTGGTGTTCATGAGGGTGTCGAGTCCATGTGTGGAAATCCAAGTTTGCATTACAATGCAAGAAATCTGAGTTGCATTGCAATGCAGGATATCTGGGCTGTTTCTGGGCGAGCTGATTCTGGCCAAAGAGAGAGATGACGGAAAGTGAGGTAATTGCGATCTCCAAGCTCAACCTTCTGTTGTGCTGCATTCAGACTTATAACTACTATAGGGGGGTGGTGTTCATGAGGGTGCCGAGTCCATGTGCTGAAATCTGAGTTTGCATTGCAATGCAGGAAATCTGAGTTGCATTGCAATGCAGGATATCCAGGCTGTTTCTGGGTGAGCTGATTCCAGCCGAAGAGAGAGATGACAGAAAGTGAGGTAATTGCGATCTCTGAGCTCAACCTTCTGTTGTGCTGTGTTCAGACTTATAACTACTATAGGGGGGTGGTGTTCATGAGGGTGCCAAGTCCATGTGCGGAAATTAGAGTTTGCATTGCGATGCAGGAAATCTGAGTTGCATTGCAATGTAGGAAATCTGAGTTGCATTGCAATGCAGGATATCTAGGCTGTTTCTGGGCGAGCTAATTCCGACCGAAGAGAGAGATGATGGAAAGTGAGGTAATTGCGAGCTCCGAGCTCAACCTTCCATTGTACTTCATTCAGACTTATAACTACTATAGGGGGTGGTGTTCATGAGGGTGCCGAGTCCATGTGTAGAAATCCGAGTTTGCATTGCAATGCAGGAAATCTAAGTTGCATTGCAATGCAGGATATCTGGGCTATTTCTGGGTGACCTGATTCTATCTGGGCTATTTCTAGCCAAGCTGATTCTATCCAGGCTATTTTTGGGTGAGCTGATTCGATCCGGGCTGTTTCTGGGCGAGCTGATTCTATCCGGGGTTGTTTCTGGGCGAGCAGATTCTATCTGGGGCTATTTCTAGGTGAGCTGATTCTATCCGGGCTGTTTCTGGGCGAGCTGATTCTATCCGAGCTATTTCTAGGTGAGTTGATTCTAGGCGGGCTGTTTCTGGCCGAAGAGAGAGATGACGGAAAGTGAGGTAATTGCGAACTCTCGACTCAGCCTTCCGTTGTGCCGCGTTCAGACTTATAACTACTATGGGGGAAGGTGTTTGGGCATTTCATGGCGTTGTCCACGCTGACCCCCCGCATGCCCCCGTAGGATGGATGGAACCATGGATGGAACCCAGATGCTAAGTGGAGGCTGTGTGGGCATCACAGTTGGAACAGAATCATCATTGGATGCACGCTCAAAGGGGTCCCTTTACATTCCAATGTCATGACCAAATACTGGGATACCTCGAAAGAGTACGCCGAGCTCTTGGGTCGCTTGAGATGGTTGTGAAATGCCATGCAGGAGGCCGAAGAGAGAGATGACAGAAAGTGAGGTAATTGAGAACTCTCGACTCAGCCTTCCATTGTGCCATGTTCAGACTTATAAGTACTATGGGAGAAGGTGTTTGGGCGAGCTGACTTGAGGCAGGCTTAGCCGAGCTATGCATTGGCCGACAAGCAATTCGCATACATCTGACTAAGCTGCATAGGTGAGCTCAGGTTGTCATGCCGGATTGTGAGTTAGTTTCGAAGCCAAGTTGTGAGTTGATTGCGAAGATGGAAAGTGAGGTAATTGCATAAGTTAATGCAGCAAAACTGAGTTGAGATCTAGGCGAGCTAATCCCAATGCGTTCCAAGGCAAGTCGTCGGGCTAGGCGAATTTGCTAAGTCATGGTGAGCTAAGTCGAGGCAGGCTTAGCCGAGCCGTGCATTGGCCGACAAGCAATTCGCATGTTGCTGAGTAAGCAGCATAGGCAAGCTCAAGTTGTCATGCCAGATTGTGAGTTAGTTTTGAAGCCAAGTTGTGAGGTGATTACGAAGACGGAAAGTGAGGTAATTGCGAACTCTCGACTCAGCCCTCCGTTGTGCCACGTTCAGACTTGTAACTACTATGGGGTAAGGTGTGTGGGCATTTCATGGCATTGTCCACGCTGACCCCCCGCATGCCCCCGTAGGATGGAACCATGTGCTGTGCCAAGGTATACGAGCTATTTAAGAATGGGCAAGTCCCGTGAGGTCACAACTCGGGCTCCTTAGTGCAGGATAATGTGATTGCTATGGCAACATGCGGAAGCGACCCAGATGCTATGCCGAGGCTCTGTGGGCATCACAGTTGGAATGGAATCGTCATTGGATGCATGCTCGGAACGGTCCCTTTACATTCCAATGCTGTGACCTGATACTGGGATACCTCAGTAGCGTCCGTCTAGCTTCTAGGTTACTTTAGATGGTTGCAAGATGCCATGCGGGAGGCCAAAAAGAGAGATGATGGAAAGTGAGGTAATTGTGAATTCTCGACTCAGCCTTCCATTGTGTCGCATTCAGATTTATAACTACTACGGGGGAAGGTGTTTGGGCATTTCATGGCATTGTCCATGCTGACCCCCCCGCATGCCCCCGTAGGATGGAACCATGTGTTGTGCCAAGGTATACAAGTTGTTTAAGAATGGGCAAGTCCCCTGAGGGTACAGCTCGGGCTCCTTGGCGCAGGATAATGTGATTGCTACGGGGACATGCGGAAGTGACCCAGAGGTTATGCCGAGGCTCTGTGGGCATCACAATTGGAACAGAATCGTCATTAGATGTATGCTCAGAACGGTCCCTTTACATTCCAATGCCGTGACCTGATACTGGGATACCTCGGTAGCGTCTGTCTAGCTTCTGGGTTGCTTTAGATGGTTGCAAGATGCCATGTAGGAGGCCGAATAGAGAGATGACAGAAAGTGAGGTAATTGCGAACTCTCGACTTAGCCTTCCGTTGTGCTACGTTCAGACTTATAACTACTATGGGGGAAGGTGTTTAGCCATTTCATGGCATTGTCCACGCTGACCCCCCCGCGTGCCCCCCTAGGATGGAACCATGTTCTATGCCAAGGTATACGAGCTATTTACAAATGGGCAAGTCCTCTGAGGGTACAGCTCGGGCTCCTTGGTGCAGGATAATGTGATTGCTATGGGGACATGCAGAAGTGACCCAGATGCTATGTCGAGGCTCTGTGGGCATCACAGTTGGAACAGAATTGTCATTGGATGCACGCTCAGAACTGTCCCTTTACATTCCAATGCCATGACCTGATACTGGGATACCTCGGTAGTGTCCGTCTAGCTTTTGGGTTGCTTTAGATGGGTGGGAGATGCCATGCGGGAGGCCTAAGAGAGAGATGACAGAAAGTGAGGTAATTGCGAACTCTTGACTCAGCCTTTCGTTGTACCGCGTTCAGACTTATAACTACTATGGGGGAAGGTGTTTAGGCATTTCATGGCTTTGTCCATGCTGACCCCCCCGCGTGCCCCCGTAGGATGGAAACATGTGCTATGCCAAGGTATATGAGCTGTTTACGAATGGGCAAGTCCCGTGAGGTGACAGCTCAGGCTCCTTGGTGCAGGATATTTTCCACACTACGGGGACATGTGGAAGCGACCCAGATGCTATGCGGAGGCTCTATGGGCATCACAGTTGGAACGGAATCATCATTGGATGCACGCTCGGAACGGTCCCTTTACATTCCAATGTCGTGACCTGATACTGGGATACCTCGGTAGCATCCTTCTATAGCTTTTGGGTTGTTTTAGATGGTTGCGAGATGCCATGCAGAAGGCAGAAGAGGGATATCTCGACCTAGCCTACCGTTGTACCGAAGAGAGATCTCGATTGGCATTTGATGGCCTACCAAACATGGATCCCCCACGTGCTCCCTCACATGATACACGTCCTGTGGCAAGGCATTCATGCGGCCTTTCGAACGGCCAGTCCCAAGAGGGGACAGCTTGGGCACCTTGGAGTAGCACATTTTTCACGCAAAGGGGACTTGCGGAAGCCACTTGGATTGGGACACCCAGTTGCTATGCGGAGGCTTTGTGGGCATCACAATTGGATGCAATCTGCATTGGACGCACGCTCAGAACGGTCCCTTTATAATCCAATGTCGTGCCTCGTTCCTGCAATGACTCTGGAGCCTTCGACTAGCTCTTGGGTTGCTCAAGACAGTGGTGAAAAATCCATTTTCGGGGGAATGACGGTTGGCATTGCCAATTGTCACCCCCGTACATGCATCCATTCTATGATTGGGGCATATGCAAAAGTAGACGGTTGAATGGACTCAGATTGGGACTCCTAGTTGCTATGTAGAGGCTCTGTGGGCATCATAGTTGGAACGGAATTGGCATTGGATGCACGCTTGGAATGGTCCCTTTACAATCCAATGCAGTGACCTAATACTAGGATACCTCGTGAGCCTATGTCTAGCTCTTGGGTCGCTCGGGATAGTTCTGGGGTATGACGCTTGGCATTCGGTGGCGTGCCTATGCTGACCGCTCACCGCGTGCCCCCTCTCATGATCCATGTCTTGTGCCAAGGCATTTGTGCGGCCTTTCGAATGGCCAGTCCCAGGAGGGAACAGCTCGGGCTCCTTGGTGCAGCACATCTTCATGCGATGGGAGCTTTGCGGAAGCAACTCAGATCGGGACACCCAGTTGCTATGCGGAGGCTTTGTTGGCATCACAATTATAACAGAATTAGCATTGGACGTACGCTCGGAATGGTCCCGTTACAATCCAATGTAGTGACCTGATACTAGGATACCTCGTGAGCCTACGTCGAGCTCTTGGGTCGCTCGAGACAATCACGAAAAAGCCACTTTCGGGGGAACGACTATTGGCATTGCCAATTGCCACCCCCGCGCGTGCTTCCATTCTATGATTGGAGCATATGCAAAACTCAGCGGTTGAATGGACTCAGACTTGGACACCTAATTGCTATGTGGAGGCTCTGTGGGCATCACAGTTGTAACGGAATCGGCATTGGATGCATGCTCAGAACGGTCCCTTTACAATCTAATGTAGTGACCTGATACTAGGATACCTTGTGAGCCTGTGTCTAGCTCTTGGGTCGCTCGGGACAGTTCTGGGGTATCACGCTTGGCATTCAGTGGCGTGCCTATGTTGACCCCCTGCCGCGTGCCCCCTCGCATGATCCATGTCCTGTGCCAAAGCATTCGTGTGGCCTTTCGAACGGCCAGTCCCAGGAGGGGACAGCTCGAGCTCCTTGGTGCAATACATCTTTCATACGATGGGAGCTTTACGGAAGCGACTCGGATCGGGACACCCAGTTGCTATGCAGAGGCTTTGTTGGCATCAAAGTTGTAACAGAATTGGCATTGGACGCACGCTCGGAACGGTCCTTTACAATCCAATGTAGTGACCTGATACTGGGATACCTCGTGAGCCTGCGTCTAGCTCTTGGGTCGCTCGAGACAGTCGCGAAAAAGCCACTTTTGGGGGAACGACGGTTGGCATTTCCAATTGCCACCCCTGCACGTGCTTCCATTCTATGATTGGGGCATATGCAAAACTCGGTGGTTGAATGGACTCAGACTTGGATACCCAGTTGCTATGTGGAGGTTCTGTGGGCATCACAGTTGTAACGGATTCGGCATTGGATGTACACTCGGAATGGTCCCTTTACAATCCAATGCAGTGACCTGATACAGGGATACCTTGTGAGCCTGCGTCTAGCTCTTGGGTCACTTGGGATAGTTCTGGGGTATGACGCTTAGCATTCAGTGGCATGCCTATGTTGACCCCCCTGCCGCATGCCCCCTCGCATGATCCATGTCCTGTGCCAAGGCATTCGTGCGGCCTTTCAAATGGCTAGTCCTAGGAGGGGACAGCTCGGGCTCCTTGGTGCAGTACATCTTTCATGTGATGGGAGCTTTGCGGAAGCGACTCGGATCGGGACACCCAGTTGCTATGCGGATGCTTTGTTGGCATCACAGTTGTAACGGAATCAGCATTGGATGCACGCTCGGAACGGTCCATTTACAATCCAATGCAGTGACCTGATATTGGGATACCTTATGAGCCTGCGTCTAGCTCTTGGGTCGCTCGAGACAGTCACGAAAAAGCCACTTTCGGGGGAACGACGATTGGCATTGCCAATTGCCACCCCCGTGCGTGCTTCCATTCTATGATTGGGGCATATGTAAAACTCAGCGGTTGAATGGACTCGGACTTGGACACCCAGTTGCTATGCAGAGGCTCTGTGGGCATCAGAGTTGTAACGGACTCGGCATTGGATGTACGCTCAGAATGGTCCCTTTACAATCCAATGCAGTGACCTGATACTGGGATACCTCGTGAGCCTACGTCTAGCTCTTGGGTAGCTCAGGACAGTTCTGGGGTATGACTTTTGGCATTCAATCGCGTGCTTGTGCTGACCCCCCCCGCGTGCCCCCTCGCATGATCCATGTCCTGTGCCACGGCACTTGTGCGGCCTTTCGAACAGCCAGTCCCAGGAGGGGACAGCTCGGGCTCCTTGGTGCAGCACATCTTTCACACGATGGGAGCTTTGCGGAAGTGGCTCAGATCGGGACACCCAATTGCTATGCGGAGGCTTTGTGGGCATCACATTTGGACGGAATTGAAATTGGACACACGCTCAAAATAGTCCCTTTATAATCCAATGTTGTACCCCGTTGCTGTGATACCTCTGGAGCCTTCGTCTAGCTCTTGTGTCACTCAGGACAGTTGCGAAAAGCCTATTTCGGGGGAATGACGGATGGCATTGCCGATTGTCACCCCCGTGCGTGCTTACATTCTATGATTGGGGCATATGCAAACTCGACGGTGGAATGGACTCAGACTAGGACACCCAGTTGCTATGCGGAGGCTTTGATGGCATCACAGTCAGAGGGAATCGGCATTGGATGCATGCTCAGAACAGTCCCTTTACAATCTAATGCAGTGACTGGATGCTAGGATACCTCGTGAGCCTGTGTCTAGCTCTTGGGTCGCTCAGGACAGTCCTGGGGTATGACGTTTGGCATTCAATGGCGTGCCTATGCTTACCCCCCCTCATGTGCCCCGTTGCCTGATCCATGTCTGGTGCCAAGGCACTCGTGCGGCCTTTCGAATGGCCAGTCCCAAGAGGGGATAGCTCGGGCTCCTTGGTGTAGCACATCTTTCACACGATGGGAGCTTTGCGGAAGTGACTCGGATCGGGACACCTAGTTGCTATGCGGAGGCTTTGTGGGCATCACAGTTGGACGAAATCAGACATTGGACGCACACTCGGAATGGTCCCTTTATAATCCAATGTCATGCCCTGTTGCTGCGATTCCTCTGGAGCCTTCGTCTAGCTCTTGGGTCACTCGGGACAGTTGCGGAAAGCCATTTTTGGGGGAAGGACGGTTGGCATTGCCAATTGTCATCCCCGCACGTGCTTCCATTCTATGATTGGGGCATATGCAAACTTGGCGGGGGAATGGACTTGGACTAGGACATCCAGTTGCTATGTGGAGGCTCTGTGGGCATCACAGTCAGAATGGAATTGGCATTGGATGCATGCTCGGAACGGTCCCTTTACAATCCAATGTAGTGACCGGATTACTGGGATACCTCGTGAGCCTGCGTCTAGCTCTTGGGTCGCTCGGGTCCTGGGGTATGATGCTTGGCATTTAATGGTGTGCCTATGCTAACCCCCCCACATGCCCCCCTCGTGTGACTCATGTGTTGTGCCAAGGCATTCTCGCGGCCTTTTGAACGGCCAGTCCCAGGAGGGGACAGCTCGGGCTCCTTGGTACATAACATTTTTCACGCGAAGGGGGCTATGCAGAAGCGACTCGTATCGGGACATTCAGTTGCTATGCGGAGGCTTTGTGGTCATCACAGTTGGATGGAATCAGCATTGGACGCATGCTCTGAATGGTCCCTCTATAAATCCAATGCTGTGCCCCATTGTTGCGATACCTCCGTAGCCTTCGTCTAGCTCTTGGGTCACTCGAGACAATTGCGAAAAGCCATTTTCGGGGGAACGACGGTTGGCATTGCCAATTGTGACCCCCGCGCGTGCCTTCATTCTATGATTGGGGCATATGCAAACTCGGCGTGGGAATGGACTCGGACCGAGACATCCAGTTGCTATGCGGAGGCTCTATGGGCATCACAGTCAAAACGGAATCGGCATTGGATGCACGCTTGGAACGGTCCCTTTACAATCCAATGCAGTGATCGGATACTGGGATACCTCAGGAGCCTCGGTCTAGCTCTTGGGTCACTTGGGACGCAGTCTAGGGGATGACGCTTGGCATTCATTGGTGTGCCTAATGTTGAACCCCTGCATGCCCCCTCGCGTGACCGATGTGCTGTTCCAAGGGATTCGCGTGGCCTTTCGAACGGCCAGTCCCAGGAGGGGACAGCTCCGGCTCCTTATTGCAGTACACTTTTTCACGATATGGGGACTTTGTGGAAGCAACTCGGATCAGGACACCCAGTTGCTATGCGGAGGCTCTGTGGGCATCACAGTTGGACGGAATCAGCATTAGACGCACGCTGGCTCAGAACGGTCCCTTTATAATCCATTTCTGTGTCTTGTTACTATGATACCTCTGGAGCCTACATCTAGCTCTTGGGTCGCTTGGCAAGGTCATGCAAATTCAGTGTGCGCTGTGGGAAGTATGGATATGGTGAGTCTCCAACTAGGATAGTTTCTCTACAAAGAGTGGCATGATGGTTGATGAGGCAATTCGATTTAGTCCACTGCGAGGGCTGTCAATTCTCTCTTTCCAACTCATCTCCACCCAGTAACAGACTTGACAATAGGTAATCGGTCTCATTCTTGATTGTTCCTGGAGGTAATCTTCAGAATTTTTGGAATTGACCTCTCACTTCGTCTCCTCTCTTGTGAGAAGTAGTGTGCTTGTACCATTTTATTGGTGGCATTCACGTCACAAATATTGTGGAGGGAGAGTCTCCGCAACTACCCTCGAAGGCAATCGGTGGGCTCTCATTTCCGTATTTGGTTGACATTCGCCATGTACGTAGGTCGCAGAATAATTTGTGAGTCTATTGGTGTTTGGCGCTTGTCCACGAGTGATGCGGTGGTCCTGAAGTGCATGTTACTAGCATTTTCTGCCATTGTCTCGGATCTTTGGCACGTCCATTCCTTGCAATCGAACTTCTCGGAGCCATTTATGAGTTTGAGAGGGATGGGCAGGGTTCGACACCTCTGTCGTTGCATGCTTCTTCTTCTCGAGATCTTTTGACTAAGCCATGTCAGTGCTCGAGGCAAACAACTCGTGGTGGGGGGCGACGTTACACGGCGGAGTTGTCCGCGGCAAGTTTTTTCAGCCTCGGTGCCCATTTGAAACCCTTGAGCACATTGATGACCTACGTAGATCTTTTCCTTGGAGCTCGATGTTCCTGGCAACAATGGACCCCCATCGATATTTGGCTTCAACACCCCCCTTTCTCCTCGGAGAATGTGGACCTCGCTCAAGGGAAATTGCATGCATTCGTTGAGACAGTCTTGTCTGTGTAGTTGCGCCACTCAGAGTGCATAGGGGGCATATACCTGGGAAATGGATGTCTCTGAGCGGCCTTATAATAGAGGTGGCCGCGCATGCGGTGCATTCCGTCCAGACCTGGCCTTCGCAAGTAGGGGTAGCTCTGAGAAGTAGGGTAAAGGGCTTCATACGGGATGTTCTTCCTAGGAGCCTGTCAACTGATTCTCCTTGCCGCCTCGCTCCGTCCTGCATTTGACGTTATCTTCGGAGCTTTCCCCATGGACGTGGTTGTCGCTCGAGGGGGGACTTGTTTATGTTGGGTTGAGAGGGGCCTATTTGTGCGGGTGCGTCACTCCAAGCACGTAGGGGGCATATGCCTGGGAAATGGATGTCTCTGAGTTGCCTTATAATAGAGGTGGCCGCGTGTGTGACGCATTCTGTCCAGACATGCTGTTCGCGAGTAGCGGCGGCTTTGAGACGTAGGGTAAAGGGCTTCGTACGGGATGTTCTTCCGAGTTGCCAGTGAACCAAAGCTCCTCATCGCCGCATTCTGGCCCACGTCGATATTGTTCCTCCTCGTCCATGACCCCGGGCCTTCAACCGTTAAATCTTACCCCCCTGCTAGGGTGACCTGAAACGTGCGCGGGTATCAAGGTTTCTCGCATTGCCGCGCCCTCTCATCTCTTTCTCTTGAGCCGTGGGTGTCTCCGCTGGTTTTTGTTCGGTCACAAGGAGGAACGCATGCTCTCTTTTCAGTTTCCCATGTGGGCAGGTTCTCGTGCAGCCTCCGAGAGGCCCGCGGTGTCCTGTTCGTGGCCGGAAGCTACCTGGTCGATCCTGCCAGTAGTCATATGCTTCTCTCAAAGATTAAGCCATGCATGTCTAAGTATGAACTATTTTAGACTGTGAAACTGCGAATGGCTCATTAAATCAATTATAGTTTCTTTGATGGTACTTTGCTACTCGAATAACCATAGTAATTCTAGAGCTAATATGTGCACCAAATCCTGACTCTTGGAAGGGATGCATTTATTAGATAAAAGGCCGGCGCGGGCTGGCCCGCTAATCCGGTGATTCATGATAACTCGATGGATCACACGGCCTTTGTGCCAGCGAATCTTCATTCAAATTTCTGCCCTATCAACTTTCGATGGTAGGATAGAGGCCTACCATGATGGTGATGGGTGACGGAGAATTAGGGTTTGATTCCGGAGAGGGAGCCTGAGAAATGGCTACCACATCCAAGGAAGGCAGCAGGTGCGCAAATTACCCAATCCTGACACGGGGAGGTAGTGACAATAAATAACAATACTAGGCTCATCGAGTCTGGTAATTGGAATGAGTACAATCTAAATCCCTTAACAAGGATCTATTGGAGGGCAAGTCTAGTGCCAGCAGCCACAGTAATTCTAGCTCCAATAGTGTATATTTAAGTTGTTGCAGTTAAAAAGCTCATAGTTGGACCTTGGGTCATCACGGTCGGTCCGCCTACTTGGTGTGCACTGGCCCTCAGGTCCCTTCTACCGGCAGCATGTTCCTGGCCTTAATTGGCTAGGTCACAGTTCCGGCTCCGTTACTTTGAAAAAATTAGAGTGCTCAAAGCAAGCCTACGCTCTGAATACATTAGCATGGAATAACGCGATAGGAGTCTGGTCCTGTTCCGTTGGCCTTCGGGACAGGAGTAATGATTAATAGGGACTGTTGGGGGCATTCGTATTTCATTGTCAGAGGTGAAATTCTTGGATTTATGGAAGATGAACCACTGCGAAAGCATTTTCCAAGGATATTTTCATTAATCAAGAACGAAAGTTGGGGGCTCAAAGACGATCAGATACCGTCCTAGTCTCAACCATAAATGATGCCGACCAGAGATCGGCGGATGTTGCTCTAAGGACTCCGCCAGCACCTTCTGAGAAATTAGAGTGTTTAGGTTTCAGGGGGAGTATGGTCGCAAGGCTGAAATTTAAAGGAATTGATGGAAGGGCACCACCAGGAGTGGAGCCTGCGGCTTAATTTGACTCAACACGGGGAAACTTACCAGGTCCAGACATAGTAAGGATTGACAGATTGAGAGCTCTTTCTTGATTCTATGGGTGGTGGTGCATGGCCGTTCTTAGTTGGTGGAGCAATTTGTCTGGTTAATTCCATTAACGAATGAGACCTCAGCCTGCTAACTAGATACACGGAGGTTCCCCTTCGCGGCCAGCTTCTTAGAGGGACTATGGCCATTTAGGCCATGGAAGTTTGAGGCAATAACAGATCTGTGATGCCCTTAGATGTTCTTGGCCACACGTGCGCTACACTGATGCAACAAACGAGTTTTTCTCCCTGGCCCGAAAGGTTCAGGAAATCTTGCCAAATTGCATCGTGGTGGGGATAGACCATTGCAATTATTGATCTTCAACGAGGAATTCCTAGTAAGCGCGAGTCATCAGCTCGCGTTGACTACGTCCCTGCCCTTTGTACACAACGTCCATCGCTCCTACAGATTGAATGATCTGGTGAAGTGTTCGGATCACGCCGATGACGGTGGTTCTTGTCGGCGACGTCACAAGAAGTTCATTGAACCTTATCATTTAGAGGAAGGAGAAGTCGTAACAAGATTACCGTAGGTGAACCTGCGGTAGGATCATTGTCAGTTTGGGGCCCTGAATTGTGTAGGGGGGAGGCGAACGAGGCCGTTAGGCTAGACTCGTCTTCTATCCCAGCCCTTGCTCTCGACGGCATGTGGGCAATCGGACACTGTAGAGCAGCTTCGCAGGTAGTCCATATCGCTGTTGGCCTAAGGTTATCGAAGGCCGCGTGCGAGCGCATCTCCTTTGGTGTGGCGAGTCGTTGTGTCTGATTTCAATTGCGATGGGTTCATCTTGGTGACGTCTGTCACCGGAGGGGCCCTACCCTATCGCGTCGGAAGAGGTTCGGCCATCACCCGCGGAGGTGGGGTGCCTCGGCTGCGCGCGTGGCTGTTAATACCAGGGATCCATCGGCTTTACGGTGACAAGTCGGGTCAGCCGCAATACCCCCCGTTGCGTTGCCCAGGAGGCTATGCCCTTTGGAACGCTCCTCACCGTGGATGGGTGCACTCACATAAATCATGGGGCAGGACCCCCTGTCCGGCTGCGCGGTTCTCTCGATGCGGCCTCTACCTCCGCGGAGCGGCACGGCGCGGCAGGGACACATCGTTCCCCTGTGCCCCTCTCGGGAGGCCTCACCCTCTCAAGCCAGGGGAATCAGGGGACGGATCGTGTCAAACCCTACACACATCAGTGCAACCTGTACCAATTAAAAATCCCAACACTTAAGTGCGGTCGGGATGCCTTGCGCGTCTCGGCCGCCGATAAACAACGAGAACAACACGACTCTCGGCAACGGATATCGAATGTAGCGAAATGCGATACTTAGTGTGAATTGCAGAATCCTATTCATCAAGTCTTTGAATGCAAGTTGCGCCCGAGGCCTCAGCTGAGGGCACGTCTGCTTGGGTGTCGCACTCAAAAGTTGCCCTCCAGGACGGAGGAGCGGAGATGGTCGTCCATGCCCGTCGACAATGCAGTCGGCTGAAATGAGCATGAGGTCTGTCGCCCTGACGCGACGAGTGGTGGCCCATCCAAGTCGACGTTGGTTTGTGTGGGGCGGACGAGGCCGAGCGTGGAACTTTAGCCGAGACACGGCGGCTCACCAATGCATGGGCATATGCTAGGTCCTTGTTGCGTCCCCAGGTCAGGCGTGAATACCCGCTGAGTTTAAGCATATCACTAAGCAGAGGAAAAGAAACTTACTAGGATTCTCCTAGTAACGGCAAGCGAACCGGGAAGAGCCCAGCATGAAAATCAGTGGTTTTGCCTATTGAATTGTAGTTTGTAGAAGCATCCTTAGTGACGAACTGGGCCCAAGTCCGTTGGAAAGGGGCACTGGAGAGGGTGAGACCCCGTCGGACCCGAACCCTGTCGCACCACGAGGTGCTGTCAGCGAATCGGGTTGTTTGGGAATGCAGCCTAATCGGGTGGTAAATTCCATCCAAGGCTAAATACGGGTGAGAGAAGTGGTAAATTCCATTTGGGAAAGAGTGCTTGAAATTGTTGGGAGGGAAGCAGATGGAGACCGACGATGCGCCCCAGTCGGATGCGGAATGGCGTGAGCCGGACTGCCGCTCGGCTCGGGGGATGTGCCAGCGCGGGCCATCGCAGCGGCACAAGCACGGCCTTCTGATCACATGTTGCCTCCATTGTGGCGGTCGAGGAGCAAAGCACACGCCTAATGGCGGGACCTTGGGCACCTGCACGCTCGTGGCGCTGGCCAGCGGGCTTTCCATCTGACCCATCTTGAAACACGGACCAAGGAGTCTAACATGTGTGTGAGTCGACGGGTTGGGAAACCCACAAGGCACAAGGAAGCTGACTGGCGAGAACCCCTTGGTCTTGGGGGGTGCACCACCGACCGACCCTGACTTGGGTATAGGGGAGAAAGACTAATCGAACCGTCTAGTAGTTGGTTTCCTCCAAAGTTTCCCTCAGGATAGTTGGAGCTCACATGCGAGTTTTATCGGGTAAAGCAAATGATTAGAGGCATCAGGGGCATAACGCATCAGGTCTCCAAGGTGAATAGCCTCTGGTCAATAGAACAATGTAGGTAAGGGAAGTCAGCAAAATGGATCTGTAACTTTGGGAAAAGGATTGGCTCTGAGGGCTGGGCCTAGGGGTCTGCGCCCTGAACACATGGGCTGTTGGTGGCCTGCCCGAGCTGCTACCACGGAGAGGGCGGGCTGTCGTGTGTCGATCGGGCGACGGACGCAGGACGCTCCCCTCATGGGGGCTCTTCCTAGGCAGCAAACAGCTGACTCAGAACTATTATGGACAAGGGCAATCCAACTGTTTAATTAAAACAAAGCATTGCGATGGTCCCTGCGGATGCTGACGCAATGTGATTTCTGCCCAGTGCTCTGAATGTCAAAGTGAAGAAATTCAACCAAGCGCGAATAAACGGCGGGAGTAACTATGACTCTCTTAAGGTAGCCAAATGCCTCGTCATCTAATTAGTGACGCATATGAATGGATTAACGAGATTCCCACTGTGCCTATCTACTATCTAGCGAAACCATAGCCAAGGGAACGGGCTTGGCAGAATCAACGGGGAAAGAAGACCCTGTTGAGCTTGACTCTAGTCCAACTTTGTGAAATGACTTGAGAGGTGTAGAATAAGTGGGAGACATTTCGGCGCAAGTGAAATAACACTACTTTTAACGTTATTTTACTTATTCCGTGAGGCGGAGACGGGGCAATGCCCCTGTTTTTGGCCTTAAGGTACTCTCCGACGTGCCAATCTGGGCGGAAGACATTGTCAGGTGGGGAGTTTGGGTGGGGCGACACATCTGTTAAAAGATAATGCAGGTGTCCTAAGATGAGCTCAACGGGAACAAAAATCTTGTGTGGAACAAAAGGGTAAAAGCTCATTTGATTTTGATTTTCAGTACAAATATAAACCATGAAAGCGTGGCCTATCGATCCTTTAGACTTTCAAAATTTGAAGCTAGAGGTGTCAGAAAAGTTACCACAGGGATAACTGGCTTGTAGCAGCCAAGCGTTCATAGCAACATTGCTTTTTGATCCTTCGATGTCAGCTCTTCCTATCATTGTGAAGCAGAATTCACCAAGTGTTGGATTGTTCACCCACCAATAGGGAAAATGAGTTGGGTTTAGACCGTCATGAGACAGGTTAGTTTTACCCTACTAATGATCCGTGCCGCGATAGTAATTCAACTTAGTACGAGAGGAACCATTGATTCACACATTTGGCCATCGCGCTTGGTTGAAAAGCTAGTGGCGCGAAGCTATCGTGTGTCAAATTATGACTGAATGCCTCTAAGTCAGAATCCACGCTAGATGCGGCACATCTCTCTCTCCAACTGCATCGCGACCCGCAGTAGGGGCGCTCTTGCGTCCCCAGGGGCTCGTGTCATTGGCTATCTCTGATCGGCACAACAGCCTGGTTGGAGCAACCTTGGATAACAATTTCAAGCGGTCGGCAAGAATAATCTTTTGCAGACGACTTAAATAAGTGACGGGGTATTGTAAGTGACAGAGTGGCCTCGCTGCCACGATCCACTGAGATTCAGCCCCCTATTGCCCCAATTTGTAAAACCCTTGGTCACTTGCTAGTGGGGTTGCTTCTGCCCATGAATGAATCCATCACTTTTTTTGGAGTGTGGGGTGGGGTTTTCCTTTTACCCCGGTGGCATTCCTTCCGAGTCTTGCATGGGGTTTCCCTTTGCCCACACGCTACATTCTTTCCAAGTCTTCGGTGGGGTTTCCCCTTGCTCCAGTCGCATTCTGTCCCAGTCTTGAGTGGGGTTTCCCTCTGCCCTGATTACATCCATTCCGAGTCTTGCATGGGGTTGCCTACGCTCGTGGAGTGGGGTTTCCCTTTTCCCCACGTTGCATTCTTTCCAAGTCTTGGGTGGGGTTGCCTGCGCCCGTGCAACGAGGTTTCCCTTTGGATTCATTCCAAGTCTTGGGTGGGGTTGCTTGCGCCCATGGAGTGGTGTTTCCCTTTGCCACAACCGCATTCCTTCTAGGCGTGGAGTGGGGTTTCTCTTTGCCCAGGGCGCATTCCTTGAAACTGTGAAGTGGGGTTTCCCTTTTCCCTGGTCACATTCCTTCCAAGTCCAATGGAGTGGGGTTTCCATTTGCCCCGGCTACATTCCTTCCAAGTCTTGGGTGGGGTTCCCTGCACTTGTGAATCCATTTTTTTTTCCAAGTGTGGAGTGGGGTTTCCCTTTGGCTCACCCGCATTCCTTCCAAGTCTTGGGTGGGGTTGCCTGCGCTCATGAATCCATTTTTTTTCCAAGTGTGGAGTGGGGTTTCCCTTTGGCTCAACCGCATTCCTTTGAAGTCTTGGGTGGGGTTTCCCTCTGCCCTGAATGCATTCCTTCCTTCCAAGTCTTGGGTGGGGTTGCCTGCACTTGTGAATCCGATGGTGTTTCTAGAAAATTAAGAGGGGTGGGGTTTCTACCTGTCCGGTGGGGTTTCAAGAAAATTAGGAGCGGTGGGGTTTCTGACTATCCGGTGGGGTTTCTAGAAATTTAGGAGTGGTGGGGTTTCTAGAAATTTAGGAGTGGTGGGGTTTCTAGAAAATTAGGAGTAGTGGGGTTTTTGCCTATCCGGTGGGGTTTCCGCCTGTCCGGTGGGGTTTCCGCGTGAGGTAATTGCGAAAAAAAAGCTCAACCTTCCGTTGTGCTGCGTTCAGACTTATAACTACTATGGGGGGATGGCGCGAGCGCAGTGACTTGGGACTTGGGCGACTTGGCGAATCGGCGAATCTATCTCGACCTGTCCCGTCCCGACAGCCCCGTCCTGGCAGTCCCGTCCCGACTTGGGCGAGTTGGTGACTTTGGCCATGACGACTTGGCCCCCCAAAGAATCCATCCCGTCCGGCCCCGCCCGATCCCATCCCAACTTGGGCGAGTTGGCAACTTCTGTCACGGTGACTTGGCCCCCGAATGAAGCCATCTCGACCCGTCTCGTCCCCACTTGGGCGAGATGGCAACTTCGGCTACGGTGACTTGGCGACCTCGATGAGTTGGTCCCCCAAAGAATCCATCACGTCCCGCCCTGCCCCACCCCGTCCCGCCCCACTCCGTCAGCCCCATCCCATCTCGACTTGGGCGAGTTGGCGACTTTGGTCGCAGTGATCTGGGCGACTTGGCACCCCAAAGAATCCATTTTTTTCAAAAGTGGGGTTTCGCAAACTGTCCTACCTGTCACGGCCGCCCCATCCACCCAGACTATCCCATCTGTCCTATCCACCCTATCCGCTCCGACCACCCCGATTGTCCCACTCGTCCCTGTCCCGACCATCATGTCCGCCTCGCCCCGTCCTGTCCCCGTCCCATCCCGTCCCGTCCCTGTCCCTGCGCTCGTGATTCCATTTTTTTTCCCAAGTGTGGAGTGGGGTTTCCCTTTGGCTCAACTGCATTCCTTCCAAGTCTTGGGTGGGGTTGCCTGCACTCGTGAATCCATGTTTTTTTTTCCAAGTGTGTAGTGGGGTTTCCCTTTGGCTCAACCACATTCCTTCGAAGTCTTGGGTGGGGTTTCCCTCTGCCCCAACCGCATTCCTTCCTTCCAAGTCTTGGGTGGGGTTGCTTGCGCTCGTGAATCCATTTTTTTTTCCAAGTGTGGAGTGGGGTTTCCCTTTGGCTCAGTCGCATTCCTTCCAAGTCTTGGGTGGGGTTGCTTGCGCTTGTGAATTCATTTTTTTTTTCCAAGTGTGGAGTGGGGTTTCCCTTTGGCTCAACCGCATTCCTTTGAAGTCTTGGGTGGGGTTTCCCTCTGCCCCGACCGCATTCCTTCCTTCCAAGTCTTGGGTGGGGTTGCCTACGCTCGTGAATCCATTTTCTTTTTTTTTTCCAAGTGTGGAGTGGGGTTTCCCTTTGGCTCAGCCGCATTCCTTCCAAGTCTTGGGTGGGGTTGCCTACACCCACCAATCCATATTTTTCAAGTGTGGAGTGGGGTTTCTCTGACTGTCCCGCCTGTCGTGGCCACCCCATCCATCCTGACTGTCCCGTCCGTCCTGTCCACCACGGCTGTCCCGTCCACCCTGTCTGCCCCGATTGTCCCGCTTGTCCCCGTCCCGACCATCTTGTCCGTCCCGCCCCATCCTGTCCCCGTCCCGTCTCGTCCCCGTCCCTGCGCTCGTGAATCCATTTTTTTTCCAAGTGTGGAGTGGGGTTTCCCTTTGGCTCAGCTGCATTCCTTCCAAGTCTTGGGTGGGGTTGCCTGCACTCGTGAATCCATTTTTTTTTTCCAAGTGTGGAGTGGGGTTTCCCTTTGGCTCAACCGCATTCCTTCGAAGTCTTGGGTGGGGTTTCCCTCTGCCCCGACCGCATTCCTTCCTTCGAAGTCTTGGGTGGGGTTGCCTGTGCTTGTGAATCCTTTTTTTTTTTCCAAGTGTGGAGTGGGGTTTCCCTTTGGCTCAGCCGCACTCCTTCCAAGTCTTGGGTGGGGTTGTCTGTGCTCATGAATCCATTTTTTTTTTCCAAGTGTGGAGTGAGGTTTCTCTTTGGCTCAACTGCATTCCTTCGAAGTCTTGGGTGGGGTTTCCCTCTGCCCCGACCACATTCCTTCCTTCCAAGTCTTGGGCGGGGTTGCCTACTCTCGTGAATCCATTTTTTTTCCAAGTGTGGAGTGGGGTTTCCCTTTGGCTCAGCCGCATTCCTTCCAAGTCTTGGGTGGGATTGCCTGCACCCACCAATCCATATTTTTCAAGTGTGGAGTGGGGTTTCTACAACTGTCCCGCCTGTCGTGGCCGCCCCATCCATCCCGACTGTCCCGTCCGTCCTGTCCACCCCGGCTGCCCTGTCCACCTTGTCCGCCCTAATTGTCCTGCTCGTCCCCATCCCCGTCCCAACCATCCTATCCGCCCCATCCCATCCCTGTCCTTGTCCTCGTCACGTCCCATCCCGTCACGTTCCTTCCCAGTCTTGAGTGGGGTTTCCCTCTGCCACGACTGCATCCATTCCGAGTCTTGCACCTATGCCTGTAGAGAGGGGTTTCCATTTGCATCCATTCCCGTCCCCATCCGCGTCCCTGTCCCCGTCCCTGTACCTATCCTCGTTCCGCCCCGCGCCGCCCCACCCCGCCCCGGCAACCCTGTTCTGTCCTAACTTGGTTCACAGTGACTTGGCCCCTCAAAGAATCTGTCGTGCCCCGCTCCGTCTTGTCGAGCCCCGCCCCGTCCCGTCGTGCCCCGCCGCGTCCCATCACGCCCCGCCGCGTCCCGCACCACTCCGCCCCACACCTGCAACCCCGTCCCGTCCCGCCCCATACCGTCCCACCCCGCCTCGCCTCGCCCCACCCCTTCTCAGCAACCCTGTCCCGTCCCAACTTGGGTGAGTTGGCGACTTGGGTCGCGGCAACTTGGCCCCCCGAAGAATCTGTCCCACCTCGCCCCACCCCGTCTGGTCACGTCCAGCCCCGTCCCCGTCCGGTGGGGTTTCTAGAAAATTAAGAGCGGTGGGGTTTCTAGAAAATTAGGACTAGTGGGGTTTCTAGAAAATTAGGACTGGTGGGGTTTCCGCCTATTCGGTGGGGTTTCTAGAAAATTAGGACTGGTGGGGTTTCCGCCTATTCGGTGGGGTTTCTAGAAAATTGGGAGCGGTGGGGTTTCTGCCTATCTGGTGGGGTTTCTCAAAAAGTAGGAGTGGTGGGGTTTCCACCTGCCCCGTCTCGCCGCGCCGTGCCCCACCCCGGCAGCACCACCCCGTCCTGTCCCGTCCTGACTTGGGCGAGTTGGAGACTTGGCCCCCCAAAGAATCCACCCCGCCTCGCCCAGTCCCACCCCGCCCCATATCGTCCCGTCCCGCACCGCCCTGCACCGTCCCACCCCGCCCCGCAACCCCATCCTGACAACCCCATCCTGTCCCGACTTGGGCGACTTGGCACCACAAAGAATCCGTCCCATCCCACCCTGCCCCATCCCATCCCGCCCCGTCCCGTCCCGCCCCCGTCCTGTGAGGTGGGGTTTCCGTCTGTCTGGTGGGGTTTCTAGAAAATTAGGAGTGGTGGGGTTTTCGCCTATTCGGTGGGGTTTCTAGAAAATTAGGAGCGGTGGGGTTTCCGCCTATCCGGTGGGGTTTCTCGAAAAGTAGGAGCGGTAGGGTTTCTGCATGCCCCGTCCTGTCCCATCATCCTCGTCCTGGTAGTCCCGTCCTGACTTGGGCGAGTTGGCGACTTGGGTCACAGCGACTTGGCGACTTGGGCAACTTGGCCCCCCAAAGAATCCATCCCGTCCCATCCCGGCAGCCCCATCCCGTCCCGACTTGGGCGAGTTGGCAACTTCAGCTGCAATGACTTGGCCCTTCAAAGAATCCATCCCGTCCCATCCCATCTCATCTCATCCTGTCTCATCTCGCCCCGTCTCGCCCCACCCCGTCTTGACTTGTGTGAGTTGGCGACTTGGCCCCCCAAAGAATCTGTCCCGTCTCGTCCCGACTTCGGTAGCGGCAACTTGGTTTCCTGGGCAACTTGGCCCCCGAATGAAGCCATCTCCACGCATCTCGTCCTAACTTGGGCGAGTTGGTGACATAGGATGGCATCGAGTAAAGAGGTGAATAGAAAAGCGCAATGCCCAACCAAAATCTAAAAAGGGTGCAACACCGGGACTTCTCGATAGGTCACCCATCCCAGTACTACTCCGGCCTAAGCGTGCTTAACTGCGGAGTTCTGATGGGATCCGGTGCACTAACGCTGGTATGATCATACCTAACATGAACTTGTCTTCATGCTCTTGTTGTATAATGGCACCGGCCGTCCCGGTGGGGATTCTAGAAAATTAGGAGCGGTGGGGTTTCCAGAAAATCTGGTCCGATGGGGTTTCCACAAGAACTGGTCCGGTGGGGTTTTTGTAAAATCTGGTCCAGTGCAGTTTCAGTAAAGTCTGGTCTAGTGTAGTTTCTGTAAAATCTGGTCTGATGTGGTATCCTCAAAATCCAGTCTGGTGGGATTTCCAGATAATTCAATTTGATGGGGTTCCCATAAAATTTAGGACGGGGGAGCTTGGCAAGTTGGGCCAACTCGACAACTCTGTAGACCTGGGGGACTTGGGTAAATGGGTGACCTGGCCCGAGGGACTTGTTCGACCTAAGGGGGCTTGGATGCTCCAGGGGTACGCCAACATTTCAAAACATGGTCGGTGACATGCGCTATTGGACGTCGTTAGCTAGTGTGGCTAAGGCCTGTCCAGAGGTTGACTCGTGACACTTCACCAATGTCAGTGGGCGTCGTTGTTTAGGAAACGGGGCGAGGCCCATCGTAAGGAACACAGTTGGGACAAGCTCGGGGGGATGTTGTTAGAGCCTAGTTTTGGGGAACAGGGTTGGGGCCCACTGTTGGGGAGGTCAACGAGGAAGGGTGTTTGGGCCCAGTGTCGGGGTTTGTGCTTAGCATTGGGGAATGTCGTAGGAGAGTGAGGTCGGGGCCTAGTGTTGGGGAGCATCGTCAGGGAATGTGTTTCAGGGCGAGTGATGGGGAAAGCGATCGCGGAGTGGGGTTGAGGCCTACTGTTAGGAGACTTGCGGTTTTCATAAAATCTGGTCTGGTGGGGTTTCCAAAAGAACTGGTCTGGTGAGGTTTCCGTAAAATTTGGTGCGATGGGGTTTCAACAAAAACTGGTCCGATAGGTTTTCGTAAAATTTGGTACGGTGGGGTTTCCGTAAAATTCAGTCCGGTGGGATTTCCACATAATCCATATCGATGGGGTTCCCATAATATTTAGGATGTGCGAGCTTGGCAAGTTGGACCAACTTGAGGAAAGCCATCATTTCAAAACATGGTCGGCGCCCTGCGCTGTCGGATGTCGTTAGTTAGTGGGGCTGGCGCTTGTCCAGAGGTTGACTCAGTGGGTGTCATTGTTTAGGAAAGGGGTCGAGGCCCATTATAGGGAACGCAGTTGGGACAAGCTCTGGGGGATGTGGTTCAAGCCCAGTTTTGGGGAACGGGGTTGGGGCCCGGTGTTGGGGAAGTCAATGGGGAAGGGTGTTTGGGCCCAGTGTTGGGGTGTGTCAAGGAGGAAAGGTGTTCAGGGCTCGTGCTTAGCATTGGGGAATGTCGCTGGAGTATGAAGTTGGGGCATAATGTTGGGGAGCATCGTCAGTGAACGTGTTTCAGGGCCAGTTTTGGGGAAAGCCATTGTGGAGTGGGGTCGAGGCTTACTGTTAGGGGACTTGGAGTTCTCATAAAATCTGGTCCGGTGGGGTTTCAATAAAATCTGGTACGGTGGGGTTTCCACAAAGCCTCGTCCGGTGGGGTTTTCATAAAATCTGGTTCGTTGGGGTTTCCAGAAGATATGGTCCGGTGTGGTTTCCACAAGAACTGGTCCGATGGGGTTTCTGTAAAATTTGGTCTGGCGGGGTTTCCAAAAAATTTGGTATAGTGCAGTTTCTATAAAATCTGGTCCGGCGGGTATCCTCAAAATCAAGTCCGGTGGGGTTTCCAGATAATTCAATTCGATGGGGTTCCCATAAAATTTAGGATGGTGGAGCTTGACAAGTTGGGCTATCTCGACAACTCTAGAGACCGAGGGGACTTGGGCAAATGGGTGACCTAGCTTGAGGGACTTGTTCAACCTAGGGGGCCTTGGATGGCCAAGGGGTAAGCTAACATTTCAAAACATGGTCGGCGACATGCGCTGTTGGACGTCGTTATCTAGTGTGGCTTAGGCCTGTCCAGAGGTTGACTCGTGCCACTTTGCCAATGTCAGTGGGCGTCGTTGTTAAGGAAAGGGGGCGAGGCCCATAGTAAGGAACACAATTGGGACAAGCTCTCGGGGATTTTGATCGAGCCTAGTTTTGGGGAACAGGGTTGGGACCCACTGTTGGGGAAGTCAACGAGGAAGGGTGTTTGGGCCCAATGTCAGGGTTTGTGCTTAGCATTGGGGAATGTCGTCGGAGAGCGAGGTCGGGGCCTAGTGTTGGGGAGCATAGTCGGGGAACGTGTTTCGGGGTGAGTGATGGGGAAAGCGATCACGGAGTGGGGTCGAGGCCTACTGTTAGGGGACTTGGTGTTTTCATAAAATCTGGTCTGGTGGGGTTTCCACAAGAACTAGTCTGGTGGGGTTTCCGTAAAATCTGGTGCGATGGGGTTTCGACAAAGCCCAGTCCGGTGGGGTTTTCATCAAATTTGGTATGGTGGGGTTTCCAAAAAATCTGGTCCAGTGTGGTTTCCACAAGAATTGGTCTGGTGGGGTTTTCGTAAAATCTGGTCCGGTGGGGTTTCCGTAAAATCTGGTTCGATGGGGTTTCCACAAAATCTGGTCTAGTGCAGTTTATGTAAAATCTGGTCTGGCGGGGTATCCTCAAAATCAAGTCCGGTGGGGTTTCCATATAATTCAATTCGACGAGGTTCCCATAAAATTTAGGACGGGGGCGCTTGGCAAGTTGGGCCAACTTGACAACTTTGGAGACCGGGGGAACTTGGGTAAATGGGTGACCTAGCCCGAGGGACTTGTCGACCTAAGGGGGCTTGGATGGTCTAGGGGTAAGCCAACATTTCAAAAACATGGTCGGTGACATGCACTGTTGGACGTTGTTAGCTAGTGCACTGAGGCCTGTCCAGAGGTTGACTCGTGCCACTTTGCCAACGTCAGTGGGCATTGTTGTTTAGGAAAGGGGGCGAGGCCCATTGTAGGGGATGGGATTGGGACAAGCTCTAGGGGATGTGGTTCGAGCCCAGTTTTGGGGAACGGGGTTGGGGCCTAGTGTTGGGGAAGTCAACGGGGAAGGGTGTTTGGTCGCAGTGTCGGGGTGTGTCAAGGAGGAAAGGGGTTTGGGGCTCGTGCTTAGCATTGGGGAATGTCGTCAGAGTGCGAGGTCGGGGCCTAATGTTGGGGAACATTGTCGGTGAACATGTTTCAGGGCGAGTGTTGGGGAAAGCCATTGTGGAGTGGGGTCGAGGCCTGCTGTTAGGGGACCTGGGGTTCTCATAAAATCTGGTCTGGTGGGGTTTCGTAAAATTTGGTACGGTGGGGTTTCCACAAAGCCTAGTCCGGTGGGGTTTTCATAAAATTTGGTCTAATGGGGTTTCCAGAAAATCTTGTCTGGTGTGGTTTCCATAAGAACTGGTCTGGTGGGGTTTCCGTAAAATCTGGTCTGGTGGGGTTTCCATAAAATCTGGTCTGATGGGTTTCCACAAAATCTGGTCTAGTGTGGTTTCTGTAAAATTTGGTCCAGTGGGGTATCCTCAAAATCAAGTCCGGTGGGGTTTCCAGATAATTCAATTTGATGGGGTTCCCATAAAATTTAGGATGGGGGCCTTGCTTGGCAAGTTGGGCCAACTCGACAACTCTAGAGATCGGGGGACTTGGGTAAATGGGTGACCTGGCCTGAGGGACTTGTTCGACCTAAGGGAGCTTAGACGGTCGAGGGGTAAGCCAACATTTCAAAAACATGGTCGGTGACATGCGCTATTGGACGTTGTTAGCTAGTGTGCTGAGGCCTGTCCAGAGGTTGACTCAGACTTGGACACCTAGTTGCTATGCGAAGGCTCTGTGGGCATCACAGTAGTAACGGAATCGGCATTAGATGCATGCTCGGAACGGTCCCTTTATAATCCAATGCAGTGACCTGATACTGGGATACCTAGTGAGCCTGCATCTAGCTCTTGGGTCGCTCTTGACAGTTCTAGGGTATGATGCTTGGCATTCAGTGGCGTGCCTATGCTGACCCCCCGTCGCGTGCCCCCTCGCATGATCCATGTCCTATGCCAAGGCACTCATGCAGCCTTTCAAACGGCTAGTCCCAGGAGGGGACAACTCGGGCTCCTTGGTGCAGCACATCTTTCATGCGATGGGAGCTTTGCGGAAGTGACTCGGATCAGGACACCCAGTTGCTATGCGGAGGCTTTGTTGGCATCACAGTTGTAACGGAATCGGCATTGGATGCACGCTCAGAATGGTCCCTTTACAATCCAATGCAGTGACCGGATACTGGGATACCTCGTGAGCCTGCGTCTAGCTCTTGGGTCGCTCGAGATAGTCATGAAAAAGCCACTTTCGGGGGAACGACAATTGGCATTGCCAATTGCCACCCCCGCGCGTGCTTCCATTCTATGATTGGGGCATATGCAAAACTCGGCGGTTGAATGGACTCGGACTTGGACACCTAGTTGCTATGTGGAGGCTCTATGGGCATCACAGTTGTAACGGAATTGGCATTTGATGCATGCTCGAAATGGTCCCTTTACAATCCAATGCAGTGACCTGATACTGGGATACCTCGTGAGCCTGCGTCTAGCTCTTGGGTCGCTCGGGATAGTCCTGGGGTATGACGTTTGGCATTCAATGGCGTGCCTGTGCTGACCCCCCTCGTGTGCCCCCTTGCATGATCCATATCCTGTGCCACGGCACTCATGCAGCCTTTCGAACGGCCAGTCCCAGGAGGGGATAGCTCGGGCTCCTTGGTGCAGCACATCTTTCACGCGATGGGAGCTTTGTAGAAGCAACTCAGATCAAGACACCTAGTTGATATGCCTAGGCTTTGTGGGCATCACAGTTAGACGGAATCGACATTGGACGCACACTCAGAATGGTCCCTTTATAATCCAATGTCGTGCCCCGTTGCTATTATACCTCTGGAGCCTTCGTCTAGCTCTTGTGTCGCTTGGGATAGTTGTGAAAAGCCATTTTCAGGGGAACGACGGTTAGCATTGCCGATTGTCACCCCCACGTGTGCTTACATTCTATGATTGGGGCATATGCAAACTCAGCGGTGGAATGGACTCGGACTGGGACACCCAATTGCTATGCGGAGGCTCTATTGGCATCACAGTTGGAGGGAATTGGCATTGGATGCACGCTTGGAACGGTCCCTTTACAATCCAATGTAGTGACCGGATACTGGGTACCTCGTGAGCCTGCGTCTAGCTCTTGGGTCACTCGGGAGAGTCCTGGGGTATGACATTTGGCATTCAATGGCGTGCCTATGCTGACCCCCGTTCCCCGCATGCCCCGTCACCTGATCCATGTCTGGTTCCAAGGCACTCGTGCGGCCTTTCGAACGGCCAGTCCCAGGAGGGTATAGCTCGGGATTCTTGGTGCAGCACATCTTTCGCGCAATGGGAGCTTTACAGAAGCGACTCGGATCGGGACACCAAATCACACATCGCCCCATTGCAAATGGGGACCCCCCTTTTTTGAATTCCAGTGCTTTGCTAAGTCCAGGATGATGTCCTTTGCATGATGAAGTCAGTGGTGTTTGAGTCTTAGAGCCCCTTGATGACCTGATCCTGATGTTTGAGACCCTGAAAATGACTAAGTCTGGTATCTTGATCCTGAAGATCCTAAAAATTGGCTAAGTCTGAAATCTGGTGGATCCTCAAAAATCTAGAATCTGCATGTTAAATCCAGTGGATCTGAGACCTATCTCAAACATCCTGAAAGGTATATTGAAAAATATTTAAAGAATCTCTAAACTTATACTTAAATATATTTTTCAATATACCTTACCTCGGGTACTGTCAGTTCTGGGCGCGAAATTGCTCCAGGATCACCTCAAAATTCTGCCTAGAACTTAGGGCGGCTTTCATCATCTGGACAAACTCACATCAGTGCCTAGAGGAAGATCAACTTCCAAACGCTCCAAGATAGGGCTCCTTGATTCAAAATTGACATAAAAGACCTTAAATATCCAAGAAATCGACGAGGGAGTAATCTAGGAACTTAGGCGCCCTTTTCATGCTCAAATGACCATCAAATTGCGCCTTAGGTTGAAGTTGTATGGTTTGGCACCTTGAAGCCTAAGTGAATCATTTTTGGTGCCTTGGAAGGTGGTAAGTGGGTCATCATCAAGTGAAGAACGTTTTGAGTTTAGAAAGTTTGGTAGAGCATCAAGATGGCGCCTAAGCAAATTTGGAAGTGGATTAAGAGTTTGAAGCGCCCTTGGCTGTTGATAGCAACATGTATTGGTGCCCTATGTAACTAGAAATTAGCGCCTTGAGGTAGGGAACCTAAATTAGCACCTTGATGTGATAGATTGCGCCTAAAGGTATAACAAGTATTGGAGAGCCTTGAGGAGGAAAACACCATTCAAATGAGCGCTTAGAGACCTCAATGAGCGCCTAGTAAGAGGGGTTGGACTCCATTTGTATCCTAATGATTGGGAATCATAAACTCTTGAAGTGAACACATATTTATCCTTAGGCGCCATTTTAACCATCAAGTATGAGCGCCTTATGCAGAGGACCTCCAAATGGCCAAAGTGTGTTAAAGGGATCAAGGAGCTAATTTGTATTTGTAGATCCTCACATTTGCGTTTAGGAAGAAAATGATTTGAACTCATGAAAAATGAAGGAAACATCTATCTAAGATTTAGGCACAAATTCACATTCAAAAACTCATTAAAGTGCGCCTAAGTGATAGAAGGCTAGAAACCTTGAATTTTGATATCACTTTGGGGTAAGAGGTTTTCGCAACATTAATATTATGATTTGAGATCATCATCAGTGCCCAAAAGCAAACCAAAGTACTTATCTCCAAGTTAGGCACATTTTCCTGCCTTCCCAGACATGATTGAGTTTGCGCGCCTTGGCAATAAAGTGAATGTAAACATGGGAATAAGCGCCTAAGGATGCAATGATCTCCTGTGGATGTAGACAGGTGTTAGATGTCTCAAAGTGTCAAACAACAAACTTAGCAAGTTAAAGCACCAATTCATAGACATCCTCAGTGAGCGCCTAAAACTATAAGAAGTTGATGGAGTTATCTTGAGTTTTCTAAAGACTTTAGGCGCATTTCAATCACTGGAGGTTACAAGTTGGCGCCTAGGAATACAAAGTGGTAGAAGTCCAACTCATATTGGCGCCTTAGCATGAAGAGATGTTCAAACTAACCCAAAGTTGCACCTTAGCATGAAAGAGCATGATATGTTTAAACTAACTCCTATCATGATGTTTGAGACCCTGAAAATGACTAAGTTTGGTATCCTGATCCTGAAGATCCTGAAAATTGGCTAAGTCTGAAATCTGGTGGATCCTCCAAATTCTATAATCTACATGTTAAATCCAGTGGATTTGAGACCTATCTCAAACATCCTGAAAGGTATATTGAAAAATATTTAAAGTATAAGAAATTCATACTTAAATATATTTTTCAATATACCTTACGCTCTGGGACTACTATTTCCAGGCGCGAATTTGCTCTAATACTTAGGCGCAATTTCCCCACTTGCAGAGACCCCAAAAGTGCGCCTAGAGGACAATCAACCTTCAACCTCTCCTAGATAGGCGCCTTGATTGAAAATTTCCTAAGATACCTCCAGAAGTGAAAATTTGACCAATTAAGCACATTGTGAGTTAGGCACCAATTTCACATTCAAGTGATCATCCAAATTGCGCCTTGAGTTGACATGATTGAGTTTAGGCGCCCATTCTTTGTTCCCTTTTGCCATTTTTGGTGCCTTGAAGAATTGAGCGCCTTGAGCATCAACAATGAGCACCTAGGGGAAATTGCATCGAAAGACCATTTTGGGCGCCTTGGAGTGAATTAGTGAAGAAGTAAACTTGGTGCCTTGAGGGAAATAACTTAAATTCATCTTTCAAAAGTAGGCGCCCATTCCTATTCCCATGAACTAGCATTAGCGCCTAGAGATAAGGATAAAACCACCTCAAATTGGCGCCATTTCTAGAGTTTTTGATCTTCAAATAAGGTGCCTTATAAGGAGAAAGATTAAGGATGTGAAATTAGAGCTCATACGAGTGTTAAGGTCACCAAGAATTCAAGGAAATCGCCTCACTTGAGTTTAGGCGCCCTTTGCCTCTAAAATCACCTCATCTTGGTGCCTAAGGGAGAAATTGTGTTGAAAGATACCTTTTGGGTGAACCTTATAGGGGATTGACCTTCTTTAAACCTTTACAATTGCTAGAAATCATTTGAAATAATGAATGTGGGACTAATTTGTGTTAGGCGCACTTTGTTCCTATTTTTACCTATATTTGCGCCTAAGTTTGAAATGGCGTTATTACATGTTTAAAGTTGTTTTATCTTATGAAGTCATTGATATATCGTTTACCTTGTCTTGTAGGAACATTAACAAAGCTAAGGAGTTATCCAAGGAATCACCTTCAAGCGAGGAGTAAGGAGCATCATGCTAGCCGCCTTTGAAGATTATCAAGTTGCATCATTGAAGGAAGGGGTGTTGGTGAAGCTAAGGAGTCATCAAGGACAAGTACCTGAGAAGCCTTCAAGTTGCAGGGGGATCACACCTCAAGTCTCCTACATCAAAGACATCATGTTAGATCATATCAAGTTCAAAGTATACTTCATCCTTTGCATCATGTTCAAAAACAAGGAGTTCCCCATCTAAGCTTCAAGTCAAGGTTCGTCAAGCTTCAAAGTTTCTTCTAGAGGCTATCAACATCTAGTTCACATCCAAGGAAGGTGTTATCGACACACTCCAAAGGGTCAATTCAAAGGTCATCATGAAGGATTACTTCATCAAGTCTTCTACATCAAGCAAAGATATTCATCCATCATACTTCAAGCTCCATTCAACCTTCAAGTCCAAGAGATTCTCCTACTCTTCATGAATGAAGATTATCATACATTCTACTTCAAGTCATCATATCTCTACTACTCCACTCTTTAAAAGGAAACATCAAAGAAGATCATCATGTATCCTGCAAGAAGAAGAAACATTACAAAGTCAATCAAATGAGCTACAAGTATCATACATCCAGTTGCAAGGAAATGTACAAAGCAAGATCAAGCAATCACATTGAATACATCACACAAAGATGATACAATTTTCAAAGTATGCTGAGTTGGCATCCATGTGGTGAGTACACATCATTCAATTTTGATTAGCTGCATTATTTAATGCATTAAATGTATCATTTAATGAAAGAAGCCAAAGGGATTCCTATGTGGAGGAATATTTTAAATGCTTTCGCCTTACCTTATCACATTGGAAAACGTGCCTTCATTGCCTCTCTCTTTGTACTAAAAATAGAAAGTTGTTGTAACTACCTCTGAGGTGGCAAGATCTAGACCCTTGGCTATTGAATTAATCTCAGCCATTCATTGTATTCTGGGCACTATATAAAGGCCTTGTTGCCTCATTTGTAATTGGGTAGATCAGTAGCTAAGTGGTAGGAGAAATTAGAGTAAAATAGGAGAGACTCTCAAAATTCTCTGAGAGGGCTGGAGATTGTTGTAAATATTTTCAAGATTAATGCAAAGAACATTGGAGTTCGCTTGGTGTTTAAGTGTTGTCTTGCAAAATAACATGGTTTCTTGTACTTCAATAGAATGGAGAGATGTTTCAGAATAGATTAAAAGTAGATTAGGAGCTCATTGTTGTAATGCATGTTGTACTGAATATTTGATCAACTCCTGGCTCATGCTTTTAACATTCATAGCTGGTGAATTGTTGTGTAAAGCTAGTCTGAGCCTTATTTGTTTAAGTTCGATTGTGGATGCTTGTTTGAGCTGCGCCATTCGATGGGTGCTTATATGAGTCTTCATGATTTGAAAACCATTCGCGAACCTTAGGAGATTGCACCAACTTCATGTAGTTGTAGGCATCCTTGGCGAAGTGAAGTTAGGTTTACTTAGGGGTTTGTCTATTCATACAACATCATTGCTTCATTGACCTTAGATTAACTTTCTAAACCCTTAACCTTTTTCATTTTATTTATCATTGAGACCCTGAATACATCATCCACACTGAAAGGAGGAATAAGCTAAACAAGTATGAAGAAGAATCTGCGTAAGTCCCTTTGTGATTATCAGCAAGATCACATGTAATCACTGAGTTAACCCATCAGGAATCATAAAAAGGAACCTTGGAGTTACTTCACTGGATCACATAGTTCAGCCTTTGAAGAGCTTTATTCAAGAGAGAGTGGGATACTCTAGTGTTTTACTCTATTGTTGACTTGTCTAAAAACAATCATCAACAGTTTCCTTTTACCCCGGTGGCATTCCTTCCGAGTCTTGTGTGGGGTTTCCCTATGCCCAAATACTACATTCTTTCCAAGTCTTTGGTGGGGTTTCCCTTTGCTCTAGTTGCATTCCTTCCCAGTCTTGAGTGGGGTTTCCCTCTGCCCTGATTGCATCCATTCCAAGTCTTGCATGGGGTTGCCTACGCCCGTGGATTGGGGTTTCCCTTTTCCCCACGTTGCATTCTTTCCAAGTCTTGGGTGGGGTTGCCTACGTTCGCAAATCCATTTTTTTTTCCAAGTGTGGAGTGGGGTTTCCCTTTGGCTTAGCCGCATTCCTTCCAAGTCTTGGGTGGGGTTGCCTACGCCCACCATTCTATATTTTTCAAGTGTGGAGTGGAGTTTCTCCGACTGTCCTACCTGTCATGGCCGCCCCATCCATCCCGACTGTCCCATCCATCCTGTCCACCCCAGCTGTCCCATCCATCCTGTCCACCCCAGCTGCCTCGTCCACCCTGTCTACCCTGATTTTCCCGCTCGTCCCCGTCCCGATTATCCTGTTCGCCCAATCCCTGTCCTGTCCTCGTCCCCGTCCCTGTCCTCGTCCCCGTCCCCGGCCCATCACATTCCTTCCCAGTCTTGAGTGGGGTTTCCCTCTATCCCGACTGTATCCATTCCGAGTCTTCCACCTACGCCTATGGAGTGGGGTTTCCATTTGCATCCATTCCTGTCCACATCTACGTCCCTATCTCCGCCCCGCCCCGCCCCGCCCCTGCAACCCCGTCACGTCTCCCCCCGTCCCGACTTGGGTGACTTGTGTCATGGCGACTTGGCCCCCCGAAGAATCCGTCCCACCCCACCCTGCCCCGTCCCGTCACGTCCAGCCCCGTCCCCGTCCAGTGGGGTTTCTAGAAAGTTAAGAGCGGTGGGGTTTCTAGAAAATTAGGACTGGTAGGGTTTCTAGGAAATTAGGAGCGGTGGGGTTTCTGCCTATCCAGTGGGGTTTCTCGAAAAGTAGGAGTGGTGGGGTTTCCGCCTGCCATGCCCTGCCCCACCCCGGCAGCCCCATCCCGACTTGGGCGAGTTGGTGACTTGGCCCCCGAAAGAATCCACCCCGCCCCGCCCCGCCTCGCCCCGCACCACCCCGCCCTGCCCTGCCCCGCCCCGACTTGGGTGACTTGGCAACTTGGTCCCCCAAAGAATCCGTCTTGCCCCGTCCCATCCCGTCCCGCCCCGCCCCGTCCTGACTTGGGTGACTTGGTGACTTGGCCCCCCAAAGAATCCGTCTCGCCCCGTCCCGTCCTGTCCCCCGTCCCGTCTCGCCCAGCCCCTCCCCGTCCCCGCCCCATCCCATCCGGTGGTGTTTCTAGAAAATTAAGAGCGGTGGGGTTTCCGCCTGTCCGGTGGGGTTTCTAGAAAATTAGGAGTGGTGGGGTTTCTAGAAAATTAGGAGCGGTGGGGTTTCCACCTGTCCGGTGGGGTTTCTAGAAAATTAGGAGCGGTGGGCTTTCTCGAAAAGTAGGAGCGGTGGGGTTTCCGCTTGTCCGCATCCGAGATGGCCTATCCGGGATGGGGTTTCTAGAAAATTAGGAGCAGTGGGGTTTCCACCTGTCTGGTGGGGTTTCTAGAAAATTAAGAGCGGTGGGCTTTCTCGAAAAGTAGGAGCGGTGGGGTTTCCGCTTGTTCGGTGGGGTTTCTAGAAAATTAGGAGCAGTGGGGTTTCTGCGTGACGTAATTGCGAAAAAAAATCTCAACCTTCTGTTGTGTTGCATTCAGACTTATAACTATTATGGGGGAATGATGTTTGGACTGGCCTGTCCGCGTCCGGGACGGCCTATCCGAGCATTAGCTTATATATATAGATATAGATATATAACGTGAGCGCGGTGACTTGGCGACTTGGGTGACTTGGTGAATTGGCGAATCCATCTCGACCCGTCTCGTCCCGGCAGCGCCTTCTTATCCCGTCCATCTCGTCCTGGCAATCCCATCCTGGCAGCCCCATCTTGTCCCGTCCCACGCCGCCCCATCCAAGTTTCATTCCAATGCAGGAAATTTGAGTTGCATTCCAATGCAGATTGGAAATCTGAGTTGCATTACAACGCAAGAAATCCGAGTTGCATTGCAATGAAGGAAATCAGAGTTGCATTGCAATGCAGGAAATCCCACCCCGTCCCGCCCACTCCCATCCCATCCCAACTTCGTTCGCAACGACTTGGTCACCTGAGCAACTTGGCACCCAAATGAAGCCATCTCGACCCGTCCTTTCCCGACTTGGTGACTTCGGCCGCGGTGACTTGGCCCCCAAAGAATCCATCCCGCCCCTTCTCGTCCCGTCCCGTCCCGCCCCGCAACGTCCCATCCCGTACCATCCCGTCCCTCACCGTCCCATCCTGTCTCGGCAGCCCCATCCCGTCCCGGCTTGGGCGAGTTGGTGACTTTGGTCGCAGTGACTTGGCCCCCCAAAGAATCCGTCTCGTCCTGTCCCGCACCGTCTGCGCCCCTGTCCCCGTCCCCGTCCTGTCCCTGTCCCGCACCGTTCACGCCTCTGTCCCTGTCGCGCACCGTCCACGCCCCTGTCCCCATCCCGTCCAGTCTAGTCTTGTCCTGTCCCGTCTCGTCCCCCCCGGTTATGTCCCCTCCCATCCCGTCCACATCCTTGTCCCTGTCCGTGTCACTGTCCGCGTCCGTGTCCGCATCCCTGTCCCCATCCGTGTCCCTGTCCCCGTCCCTGTCCCTATACTCGTCCCTGCCCCACCCGTCACGCCCCGCCCCATCCTGACTTGGGCGAGTTGGCAACTTGGCCCCCCAAAGAATCTGTCCCGCCCCGTCGCGCCCTGCCCACCCCCGTCTTGTCCCGTCCCGCCCCACCCCATCCTGCCCCGCCCTGCCCCAATAGCCCCATCCCGTCCTACCTCATCTTGACTTGGGCGAGTTGGTGACTTGGGTCACGACAACTTGGCCCCCCAAAGAATCCGTCCCGCCCTGTCACACCCCGTTGTGTCCTGTACTGCCCCGTCCCACCCCGCCGCTGCAACCCCGTCCCGTCCCGCCGCGTCCTGACCTGGGCGAGTTGGCGACTTGGCCCCCCAAAGAATCCGTCCCGCCACACCCTCTCCTGCCGTGCCCCGTCCCATCTCACCCCACACCCACCCATCCCCATCCCCGTCCCCGTCCCGCCCCGCCTCGCCCTATCCTACACCATCCCGTCCCTCACCGTCCCAGTCTGTCCCGCCCCGCCCCGTCCCGCCCTGCCCCGGCAACCCCATCCCATCCAGCCCCTTCTCGACTTGGGCAAGTTGGCAACTTGGCCCCTGTCCTGCCCCACCCCGTCCCCGTCCCTGTCCCTGTCCCCGTCCTGTCTGGTGGGGTTTCTAGAAAATTAAGAGCGGTGGAGTTTCTGCCTGTCCGGTGGGGTTTCTAGAAAATTAGGAGTGGTCGGGTTTCTGCCTATTCGGTGGGGTTTCTAGAAAATTAGGAGCGGTGGGGTTTCTGCCTATCTGGTGGGGTTTCTAGAAAATTAGGAGCGGTGGGGTTTCTAGAAAATTAGGAGCGGTGGGGTTTCCACCTGTCCGGTGGGGTTTCTAGAAAATTAGGAGCGGTGGGCTTTCTCGAAAAGTAGGAGCGGTGGGGTTTCCGCTTGTCCGCGTCCGGGACGGCTTGTCCGGGATGGGGTTTCTAGAAAATTAGGAGCAGTGGGGTTTCCACCTGTCCAGTGGGGTTTCTAGAAAATTAGGAGCGGTGGGCTTTCTCGAAAAGTAGGAGCGGTGGGGTTTCCGCTTGTCCGGTGGGGTTTCTAGAAAATTAGGAGCAATGGGGTTTCCGCGTGAGGTAATTGCGAAAAAAATATCAACCTTCTATTGTGTTGCATTCAGACTTATAACTATTATGGGGGAATGATGTTTGGATCGGCCTGTCCGCGTCCGGGATGGCCTGTCTGAGCATTAGCTTATATATATAGATATAGATATATAACGCGAGCGCGGTGACTTGGCAACTTGGGTGACTTGGCGAATTGGAGAATCCATCTCGACTCGTCTCATCCCGGCAGCGCCTTCCTATCCCGTCCATCCCGTCCTAGCAATCCCATCCCGGCAACCCCATCCTGTCCCGTCCCACGCCGCCCCGTCTGAGTTTCATTCCAATGCAGGAAATCTGAGTTGCATTCCAATGCAGATTGGAAATCTGAGTTGCATTACAATGCAGGAAATCCGAGTTGCATTGTAATGAATGAAATCCGAGTTGCATTGCAATGTAGGAAATCCCACCCCGTCCCACCCACTCCCGTCCCATCCCAACTTCGTTCGCAATGACTTGGTCACCTGAGCGACTTGGCACCCAAATGAAGCCATCTCGACCCGTCTCGTCCCAACTTGGTGACTTCGGTCGGGGTGACTTGGCCCCCAAAGAATCCATCCCGCCCCTTCTCGTCCCGTCCTGTCCCGCCCCGCAACGTCCCATCCCGCACCGTCCCGTCCCTCACCGTCCCATCCTGTCTTGGCAGCCCCATCCCATCCCGGCTTGGGCGAGTTGGCGACTTCGGTCACAGTGACTTGGCCCCCCAAAGAATCCATCCCATCTTGTCCCGCACCATCTGCGCCCCTGTCCCCGTCCCCGTCCTATCCCTATCCCACACCGTCCGCGCCTTTGTCCCCGTCCCGCACCGTCCACGCCCCTGTCCCCATCCCGTCTAGTCAAGTCTCATCCCGTTCCGTCCCGTCCCCGCCCCGTTATGTCCCCTCCCATCCCGTCCACATCCCTGTCCCCGTCCGCATCCACATCCCTGTCCCCATCCACGTCCCTGTCCTTGTCCCTGTCCCTGTACTCGTCCCTGCCCAACCCGTCCCGCCCCGCCCCATCCTGACTTGGGCAAGTTGGCAACTTGGCCCCCCAAAGAATCTGTCCCGCCCCGTCGCACCCCGCCCACCCTCGTCTCGTCCCGTCTCGCCCCACCCTATCCTGCCCCGCCCCACCCCAGTAGCCCCATCCTGTTCTACCTGATCTCAACTTGGGTGAGTTGGTGACTTGGGTCACGGCAACTTGGCCCCCCAAAGAATCCGTCCCGCCCTGTCGCACCCCGTTGTGTCCTGTACCACCCCATCCCACCCCGTCCCGTCTCGCACCGCCTCGCCACTACAAACCCCGTCCCATCTTGCCACGTCCCGACCTGGGCGAGTTGGCGACTTGGCCCCCCAAAGAATCCGTCCCGCCGCGCCCTCTCCCGCCGTGCCCCATCACATCTTGCCCTGCACCCACCCATCCCCGTCCCCGTCCCCGTCCCGCCCCGCCTCGCCCCGTCCCACACCGTCCCGTCCCTCACCGTCCCATTCTATCCCGCCCCACCCCGTCCCGCCCCGTCCCGTCTAGCCCCTTCTCGACTTGGGCGAGTTGGCAACTTGGCCCCTGTCCCGCCCCACCCCGTCCCCATCCCTATCCCCATCCCCGTCCTATTTGGTGGGGTTTCTAGAAAATTAAGAGCGGTGGAGTTTCTGCCTGTCCCGTGGGGTTTCTAGAAAATTAGGAGTGGTGGGGTTTCCACCTATTCGGTGGGGTTTCTAGAAAATTAGGAGTGGTGGGGTTTCTGCCTATCTGGTGGGGTTTCTAGAAAATTGGGAGCGGTGGGGTTTCCGCCTATCCGGTGAGGTTTCTTGAAAAGTAGGAGTGGTGAGGTTTCTAGAAAATTAGGAGCGGTGGGGTTTCCACTTGTCCGGTGGGGTTTCTAGAAAATTAGGAGCGATGGGGTTTCCGCTTGTCCGCATCTGGGACGGGTTTCTAGAAAATTAGGAGTAGTGGGGTTTCCACCTATTTGGTGGGGTTTCTAGAAAATTAGGAACGGTGGGCTTTCTCGAAAAGTAGGAGCAGTGGGATTTCCGCTTGTCCGGTGGGGTTTCTAGAAAATTAGGAGCAGTGGGGTTTCCGCGTGAGGTAATTGCGAAAAAAATTCTCAACCTTCCATTGTGCTGCATTCAGACTTATAACTATTATGGGGGAATGATGTTTGGACCGACCTGTCCGCA
Source organism: Cunninghamia lanceolata (assembly GCA_027924645.1). Classification (NCBI taxonomy): domain Eukaryota; kingdom Viridiplantae; phylum Streptophyta; class Pinopsida; order Cupressales; family Cupressaceae; genus Cunninghamia; species Cunninghamia lanceolata. The sequence continues at coordinate 6,053,585 of BSBN01000967.1, forward strand.
TCCGGGACGGCCTGTCCGAGCATTAGCTTATATATATAGATATAGATATATAATGCGAGCGCGGTGACTTGGCGACTTGGGTGACTTGGCGAATTGGTGAATCCATCTCGACCCGTCTCGTCCTAGCAGCGCCTTCCTGTCCCATCCATCCCATCCTGGCAATCCCATCCCGGCAACCCCATCCTGTCCCATCCCACGCCACCCCGTCCGAGTTTCATTCCAATGCAGGAAATCTGAGTTGCATTCCAATGCAGATTGGAAATCTGAGTTGCATTACAATGCAGGAAATCCGAGTTGCATTCCAATGAAGGAAATCCGAGTTGCATTGCAATGCAGGAAATCCCACCCCATCCCGCCCACTCCCATCCCATCCCAACTTCGTTCGCAACGACTTGGTCACCTGAGCGACTTGGCACCCAAATGAAGCCATCTCGACCCATCTCGTCCCAACTTGGTGACTTCGGCCGCGGCGACTTAGCCCCCAAAGAATCCATCCCGCCCCTTCTCGTCCCATCCCATCCTGCCCCGCAACGTCCCGTCCTGCACCGTCCCGTCCCTCACCGTCCCGTCCCTCACCGTCCCATCCTGTCTCGGCAGCCCCATCCCGTCCCGACTTGGGCAAGTTGGTGACTTTGGTCGCAGTGACTTGGCCCCCCAAAGAATCTGTCCTGTCCTGTCCCGCACCATTTGCGCCCCTGTCCCCGTCCCCGTCCTGTCCCTGTCCCGCACCGTCTGCACCTCTGTCCCCGTCCCGCACCGTCCACGCCCCTGTCCCCATCCCGTCTAGTCAAGTCTCGTCCCGTCCCGTCCCGTCCCCACCCCGTTATGTCCCCTCCCATCCCGTCCACATCCCTGTCCCCGTCCGCGTCACTGTTCGCGTCTGCGTCCACATCCCTGTCCCCATCCGCGTCCCTGTCCCCATCCCTATCCCTATACTCGTCCCTGCCCCACCCGTCCCGCCCCGCCCCATCCTAACTTGGGCGAGTTGGCAACTTGGCCCCCCAAAGAATCTGTCCCGCCCCGCCCACCCCCGTCTCGTCCCGTCCCGCCCCACCCCGCCCCAGTAGCCCCATCCCGTCCTACCTGATCTCGACTTGGGCGAGTTGGTGACTTGGGTCACAGCAACTTGGCCCCCCAAAGAATCCGTCCTGCCCTGTCGAACCCTATTGTGTCCTGTACCGCCCCGTCCCACCCCGTCCCATCCCTCACCGCCCTGCCGCTGCAACCCCGTCCCGTCCTGCCGCATCCCGACCTGGGCGAGTTGGTGACTTGGCCCCCCAAAGAATCCATCCCGCCGCGCCCCGTCCCATCTTGCCCCCCACCCACCCATCCCCGTCCCCGTCCCCGTCCCGCCCCACCTCGCCCCATCCTGCACCATCCTGTCCCTCACCGTCCCATTCTGTCCCACCCTGCCCTGTCCCACCCTACCCCGGAAACCCCATCCCATCCAGCCCCTTCTCAACTTGGGCAAGTTGGCAACTTGGCCCCTGTCCCGCCCCACCCCATCCCCGTCCCTGTCCCCGTCCCCGTCCTGTCTGGTGGGGTTTCTAGAAAATTAAGAGCGGTGGAGTTTCTGCCTGTCTAGTGGGGTTTCTACAAAATTAGTAGTGGTGGGGTTTTCGCCTATTCGGTGGGGTTTCTAGAAAATTAGGAGCGGTGGGGTTTCTGCCTATCTGGTGGGGTTTCTAGAAAATTAGGAGCGGTGGGGTTTTCGCCTATCCGGTGGGGTTTCTTGAAAAGTAGGAGTGGTGGGGTTTCCGCCTGCCCCGTCTCGTCCATATTTGAGTCTTTCCTTTAATTCATTAACTTCAGAGTTTGACTGCTCAAGATCATCAAGGGCAGTCTTGAGTTGCTCCCTTAAACCATATGCATCCATTTGGATTCCTAGATCTTCCTCAAGCTGTTAGACTCTGTTTTAGGAGGAACTTGGCTCTGATACCAATTGTTGATAACTGAGAGGGGGTGAATCAGTTATCTTAATTATTTCTGCTTTCTAAACTTTCTTAATAATTAGTAAAGCATCAATTCAAACAAGCAAACATAACCATGAAATAGAAATACACATGACACAATATTTTTGACGTGGAAACCCTGTTAAGGGAGAAAACCACAGGGTGATTAACCCAAGATTGTATTCTCTGTTAGAAGAATGGAAGTACAAAATGGCACTTGCCAATTAGGGCTCACTGCCCGAGCACACTGCTCACAAGAGGCACACTGCCCACAAGAGACACACTGTCTATAGTTTATAAAGAGTGTAATACAATACTTGAACTGATAAGGAGCATCAACATATGTTGGAGTTCAGTTCCGGTTAGGCTCTGTATACTGATCTACTGCACTTCATCTTTCTTCTTCTTTTATGCTGCTCTTCTTTCACATACTGGATCTTCCTTTCTGCTTTTATTCGGCTCTACTGCTTTTGTTTGCACATCACTTACAACAACAACACACCTCATAACTAAATCCATCTTGTATATATATCCGCACAAGTGACTTCATCACTTTTCTAGTCGGCACACGGAATAGTCAATATTTTTCATAAACTCTGATCTGTCAGCTGAATCCTTGTTTACCAAGTAATGCAGATCAAGGATATACTTGGAAATCATCAATCATGTCAGCCAAACATAATTTATGCCTTCATAACCTTTACCAACATCAGTAACACATCCGGAATAATGTCTGATGTTCTGCCTGTCAGTTCTTCCTCTGTTCACACTGTCACTTGGGAACCTGACACTCAAGCATTCATATCTCTTTATCCTTTCCACACTGGAGGCTCAAACCTTAGAATCTATCAGTCAAGATACTCCTCTTGACTTCCCCAAATCTGTACTTCACTGAGATACTTCTGCTAAGAGATCCGGACCTATCTGTCAGACCTTACTGACTGCTCTGTTCTTGTTTACTGGACCACAACATTCTTCACTCTGACTTCCGGTATAGACATACCATGTCCTGCGGATGTGTGGGATGAACTTTGTTGCCATCAATGACAACATTCATGAATCCATATAGTGTCTCTTGCCAATAATTTCCCCATAATTCAATTCGATGGTGTTCTCATAATATTTAGGATGGGCGAGCTTGGCAAGTTAGAGCAACTCGAGGAAAGCCATCATTTCAAAACATGGTCGGTGCCCTATGCTATCGGACCCCATTAGTTAGTGGGACTGATGCTTGTCCAGAGGTTGACTCTTGCCACTTCAGCAACTTTAGTGGGCATCATTGTTTAGGAAAGGGGTCAAGGCCCATTGTAGGGAATGCAGTTTGGACAAGCTCTGGGGGATGTCGTTCGAGCCCAGTGTTGTGGAAGTCAACGTGGAAGGGTGTTTGGGCCCAGTGTCAGGGTGTGTCAAGGAGGAATGGGGTTCAGGGTTCATGCTTAGCATTGGGGAATGTCGTCGGAGTGCGAAGTCGGGGCCTAGTGTTGGGGACTTGGGCAAATGGGTGACCTAGCTCGAGGGACTTGTTTGGCCTAAGGGGGCTTGGATGATCCAGGGGTAAGCCAACATTTCAAAACTTAGTGTGGCTGAGGCTTGTCCAGAGGTTAACTCACGCGACCTTTGCAACGTCAGTGGGCTTCGTTGTTCAGGGAACGGGGTGAGGCCCATTGTAGGGAACGCAATTGGGACAAGCTCTGGGGGATGTCATTCGGGCCCAGTTTTGGGGAATGGGGTTGGGGCCCAATGTTGGTGAAGTCAATGGGGAAGGTTGTTTGGGCCCAGTGTTGGGGTGTGTCAAGTAGGAATGGGGTTCAGGGTTCGTGCTTAGCATTAGGGAATGTCGTCGAAGAGCGAGGATGGGGCCTAGTGTTGGGGAGCATGGTCAGGGAACAGGTTTCAGCCCCAATGTTGGGGAAAGCCATCACGGAGTGGGGTTGAGGCCTGCTTCTAGGGGACTTGGGATTTTCATAAAATCTGGTCCGGTGGCGTTTCCACAAGAACTTGTCCGGTGGGGTTTCTAGAAAATCTGGTCCGGTGGGGTTTCTGTAAAATCTGGTTCTGTGGGGTTTCTGTAAAATCTGGTCCGACGGGGTTTCCACAAAATTTGGTCCAATGGGGTTTCCACAAAATCTGGTCCAATGGGGTTTCCACAAAATCTAGCCTGTTGGGGTTTCCGTAAAATCTGGTCAGACGTCGTTAGTTAGTGGGGTTGAAGCCTATCTAGAGGTTGACTCATACCACTTCGGTGACGTTAGTGGGCATCATTGTTTAGGAAAGTGGTCGAGGCCCATTGTAGGGAATGTATTTCGGACAAGCTCTGGGGATGTGGTTCGAGGCCAATTTTGGGGAACGAGGTTGGGGCCCAGTGTTTGGGAAGTCAATAGGGAAGGGTGTTTGGGCCTAGTGTTGGGGTGTGTCAAGGAGGAATAGGGTTCATGCTTAGCATTGAGGAATGTCGTCGAAGAGGGAGGTTGGGGCCTAGTGTTGGGGAGCAGCGTCGGGGAACGTGTTTCAGGGTGAGTGTTGGGGAAAGCCATCACAGAGTGGGGGTCGAGGCATGTTGTTAGGGGACATGGGGTTTTCATAAAATTTGGTCGTGTGGGGTTTTTAGAAAATTTGTTCCGGTGGGGTTTCCACAAGAACTGGTCTTATGGGGTTTACGTGAAATTTGGTCAGATGGGGTTTCCGTCAAATCTGGTCTAGTGGGGTTTCTACAAAATCTGGTCCAATGGGGTTTTCGTAAAATCTAGTCCGGTTGGGTTTCCTTGAAATCTAATTTGTTGGGGTTTCCACATTATTCAATTCGAAGGGGTTCCCATTAAATTTAGGACAGGCGAGCTCGGCAAGTTGGTCCAACTCGACAACTCTAGAGACTTGGGGGACTTCGGCAAATGGGTGACTTGCCCCGAGCGACTTGTGGGACCTACAGGGGGCTTAGACGGTTTATGGGAAAGCCATCATTTCAAAACATGGTTGATGCCTTGCACAATCAGACGCTGTTAGTTAGTGGGGCTGAAGCCTGTCTAGAGGTTGACTCGTGCCACTTTGACAATGTCAGTGGGTGTCGTTGTTTAGGAAAGGGGTCGAGGCCCATTGTAGGAACACGATTGGGACAAGCTCTAGGGGATGAGCCCAATTTTTGGGGAACGAGGTTGGGGCCCAGTGTTGGGGATGTCAAATGGGGAAGGGTGTTTGGGCTGAGTGTCAAAGTGTGTCAAGGAGGAATGGGGTTCGAGGTTCGTGCCTAGCAATGGGGAATGTCGTCGGCGAGCGAGGTCAGGGCCTAGTGTTGTGGAGTACCGTCGGGTAACATGTTTCGGGGCCAGTGTTTATGAGTGGTGGGATTTTCCTCTAGTTAATTTAGGTGGGGTTTCTATAAATATTTAATCTGACGTGGTCGATAAGAAATTCAGCCTGATGGGGTTTCCGCAAATTTTTGTTTGGTAGTTTGTGGCAAGATTCAGTTGGGTGGGGTTTCCATAAACGTTAAGGTCATGGGGTGAGCTTCCAAAAAATTTGGGTGGTGTTTCCTCAAGAACTGGTCTGGTGGGGTTTCTAAAATTTTCAGTCCGTTGGGGTTTCTAGAAAATTATGTTTGGTGGGGTTTCTAGAAAATTTCATTCGATAGGTTTTCAAAAATATCTAGTCCGGTGGGGTTTCCAGAAAATTTTGTCCCACCCCGTCCTGTCTCGGCTGAGGACTGCGACCTGGATAGGACGGGGCAGCTGGGATGCGAAAGGACAGGTGGACGGAACGGATGGGATGGTCGGGACGGGACGGGATGGGACGGCCGGGCCGAGATGAGACTGGATGGGATGGGATTGGACGGGACGAGCCGAGATCGGGTGGGACAGGACGGGATGGGACAGGATGGGGCAGGGCGGGACGAGACGGGATGGGACGGGGCGGGATGGGGCTGTCTGCTATCTGCTATCCCCTGTCTGATGTCCCCTGTCGCCTGTCCATTGTCCCCTGTCAGTTGTTGGCTGTCCACGGGACAGGATGGGACAAGGCAGTTGGGATGGGAAAGGACGACCGAGATGGGACAAGGTAGACGGGACGGGAAAGGACAGGACAGTATGAGACTAGCAGACAAGGCAGGACGAAATGGACGAGATGGTCAGGACGAGACAGGATGGGATGGGCCGGGCTGAGATGGGATGAGATGGGATGGGACGGGATGGGATGGCACAGGATGGGTGGGACAGTCGAGACGGGACAGGGTGGCTGGGCAGGGCGAGATGGGGCGGCGGGGTGGGGTGGGGTGGGATGGGGTGGCGGGGCGGGGCGGGGCGGGACGGGATGGGATGGAACGGGGCAAAACGGGACAGGACGGGACGGGATGGGATGGGGCGGGGCGGAGCGGGACGGGACGGGGCAGAGCGGGATGGGATGGGGCAGAGTGGAATGGGACGGGGCTGTCCGCTATCCTCTGTCCGCTGTCCCCTGTCGCCTTTCGGCTGTCCCCTATCGGTTGTCCACTATCCGCTATCCGCTGTCCATTGTCTGCTTTCCGCTATCTGCTATCCACTGTCCGCTATCTGTTGTCCACTGTCCACTGTCCACTGTCCCCTGTCTGCTGTCCATAACGTAATGTGAGGTGATTGCGAGCTCCGAGCTCAAACCTTCCGTTGTGTAGCGTTCAAACTTATAATTACTATGGGGAGGGTAGTTTTCGTTACACCGCTATCCACTATCCCCTGTCTGCTTTTTGTTGTCCCCTGTCTGCAGTCTGTTGTCCCCTGTTCTCCGTCACCTGTTTGCCGTCCACTGTGCTGCATTCAGACTTATAACTACTATAGGGGTGGTGGTGTTCATGAGGGTGCCAAGTCCATGTCGCAGAGGCGAGCTCGAGTTGGGATGACAGATTGTGAGGTAATTGCCAGCTCCAAGCTCAACCTTCCATTGTGCTGCGTTCATACTTATAACTACTATAGGGGGGTGGCGTTCATGAGGGTGCCGAGTCCATGTCGCAGAGGCGAGCTCGAGCTGGGATGACGGATTGTGAGGTAATTGCGAGCTCCAACCTCAACCTTCCATTGTGCTGCATTCAGACTTATAACTACTATAGGGGGTGGTGTTCATGAGGGTGCCGATTCCATGTGTGGACATCTGAGTTGCATTCCAATGCAGGAAATCCAAGTCGCAACACCAGAGAAGTCAAAGAGGCGAGCTCGAGATGGGATGACAGAAAGTGAGTTAATTGCAAGCTCCGAGCTCAACCTTCCGTTGTGTTGTTTTCAGACTTATAACTACTATAGGGGGGTGGTGTTCATGAGGGTGCCGAGTCCATGTGCGGAAATCCGAGTTTGCATTGCAATGCAGGAAATCCGAGTTGCATTGCAATTCAGGATATCTGGGATGTTTCTGGGCGAGCTGATTCTGGCTGAAGAGAGAGATGACATAAAGAGAGGTAATTGCAAGCTTCGAGCTCAACCTTCTGTTGTGCTGCGTTCAGACTTATAACTACTATAGTGGGAGTGGTGTTCACGAGGGTGCTGAGTCCATGTGTAGAAATCCTAGTTTGCCTTGCAATGCAAGAAATCTGAGTTGCATTGCAATGCAGGATATTTGGGCTGTTTTTGGGCGAGCTGATTTTGGCTGAAGAGAGAGATGACAGAAAGTGAGGTAATTGTGAGCTCTGAGCTCAACCTTCCGTTGTGCTGCGTTCAGACTTATAACTACTATAGGGGGACTGGTTTTCATGAGAGTGCCGAGTCCATGTGCGAAAATCTGAGTTTGCATTGCAATGCAAGAAATCTGAGTTGGATTGCAATGCAGGATATCCGGGCTGTTTCTAGGCTAGCTGATTCTATCCAGGCTGTTTCTGGGCGAGCTGATTCTATCAGGGTTGTTTCTGGGCGAGCTGATTCCGGCCAAAGAGAGAGATGACAGAAAGTGAGGTAATTGCAAACTGTCGACTTAGCCTTCTGTTGTGCCGCGTTCATACTTATAACTACTATGGGGGAAGGTGTTTGGGCATTTCATGGCGTTGTCCACGCTGACCCCCCTGCATGCCCCCTTAGCATGGAACCAGATGTTATGCCAAGGTATACGAGCTATTTAAGAATGAGCAAGTCCCATGAGGTCACAGCTCGGGCTCCTTGGTGCGAGATATTTTCTGCGCTACGGGGACATGCGGAAGTGACCCAGATGCTAACTGGAGGCTCTGTGGGCATCACAGTTGGAACGGAATTGTCATTGGATGCACACTCAGAGCGGTCCCTTTACATTCCAATGTCGTGACCAGATACTAGGATACCTCGGAAGAGTACGTCAAGCTCTTGGGTCACTTGAGACGGTTGCGAAATGCCATGCAGGAGGCTGAAGAGAGAGATGATGGAAAGTGAGGTAATTGCGAACTCTCGACTCAGCCTTCCATTGTGCCGCGTTCAGACTTATAACTACTATGGGGGAAGGTGTTTGGGCATTTCATGGCATTGGCCGACAAGTAATTCGCATATCGCCGACTAAGCCGCATAGGCGAGCTCCGGTTGTCATGCCGAATTGTGAGTTAGTTTCAAAGCTGAGTTGTGAGCTAATTGCGAAGACGAAAAGTGAGGTAATTACATAAGTTAATGCAGAAAAAAATTGAGTTGAGATCTGGGCGAGCTAGTCCCGATGCGTTCCAAGGCAAGTGGTCGGGCTGTACGAATTTGCTAAGTCATGGCGAGCTGAGTCAAGGCACGCTTAGCCGAGTTGTGCATTGGCCGACAAGCAATTTCCATGCCACCGAGTAACCCGCATAGGCGAGCTTGAGTTGTCATGTCAGATTGTGAGTTAGTTTTGAAGCTGAGTTGTAAGGTGATTGCGAAGATGGAAGGTGAGGTAATTGCAAATTCTTGACTTATCCTTCCGTTGTGCCGCGTTCAGACTTATAACTACTATGGGGGAAGGTGTTTGGGCATTTCATGGCATTGTCCATGCTGACCCCCCCGCATGCCACCGTAGGATGGAACCATGTACTGTGCTAAGGTATATGAGCTATTTAAGAATAGACAAGTCCCGTGAGGTCACAGCTCGGGCTCCTTGGTGCAAGATATTTTCTGCGCTACGAGGACATGCGAAAGCAACCCAGATGCTATGCTAAGGCTCTGTGGGCATCATAGTTGGAACAAAATCATCTTTGGATGCACACTCGAAATGGTCCCTTTACATTGAATGCCATGACCTGATACTGGGATACCTCGGTAGCGTCCATCTAGCTTTTGGGTTGCTTTAGATGGTTGCGAGATGCCATTCTGGAGGCCGAATACAGAGATGATGGAAAGTGAGGTAGCTGCAAACTCTCGACTCAGCCTTATGTTGTGCCGCGTTCAGACTTATAACTACTATGGGGGAGGGTGTTTGGGCATTTCATGGCATTGTCCACGCTGACCCCCCTGCATGCCCCTGTAGGATGGAACCATGTGCTGTGCCAAGGTATACGAGCTGTTTAAGAATGGGCAAGTCCCGTGAGGTCATAGCTCGGGCTCCTTGGTGTGGGATATTTTCTACGCTACGGGGACATGCGGAAGTGACCCAGATGCTATGCCGAGGCTCTGTGGGCATCACAGTTGGAACGAAATCGTCATTGGATGCACACTCGGAATGGTCCCTTTACATTCCAATGCCGTGACCTTATACTGGGATACCTCGGTAGCGTTCGTCTAGCTTTTGGGTTGCTTTAGATGGTTGCGAGATGCCATGCGGGAGACCGAATAGAGAGATGACGGAAAGTGAGGTAACTGCGAACTCTCGACTCAGCTTTCCATTGTGCCGCGTTCAAACTTATAACTACTATGGGGGAAGGTGTTTGGGCATTTCATGGTGTTGTCCATGCTGACCCCCCCGCATGCCCCCATAGGATGGAGCCATGTGCTGTGCCAAAGTATATGAGCTGTTTAAGAATGGGCAAGTCCCGTAAGGTCACAGCTCGGGCTCCTTGGTACGGGATATTTTTTGCGCTACGGGGACATGTGGAAGCGACCCAGATGCTATGCCGAGGCTCTGTGGGCATCACAATTGGAACATAATCGTCTTTGGATTCACGCTCAGAATGGTCCCTTTACATCCAATGCCGTGACTTGATACTGGGATACCTCGGTAGCATCCGTCTAGCTTTTGGGTTGCTTTAGATGGTTGGGAGATGCCATGCGGGAGGCCGAAGAGAGAGATGACAGAAAGTGAGGTAATTGTGAACTCTCGACTCAGCCTTCCGTTGTGCCGTGTTCAGACTTATAACTACTATGGGGGAAGGTGTTTGGGCATTTCATGGCATTGTCCACGCTGACCCCCCCGCATGCCACCATAGGATGGAAACATGTGCTGTGCCAAGGTATACGAGCTATTTACGAAAGGGCAAGTCTCTTGAGGTGACAGCTCGGGCTCCTTGGTGCGGGATATTTTCCGTGCTACGGGGACATGCAGAAGTGACCCAGATGCTATGCGGAGGCTCTGTGGGCATCACAGTTGGAACAGAATCATCATTGGATGCACTCTCAGAATGGTCCCTTTACATTCCAATGCCGTGACCTGATACTGGGATACCTCGGTAGCGTCTATCTAGCTTTTGGGTTGCTTTAGATGGTTGCGAGATGCCATGCGGAAGGTGGAAGAGGGATATCTCAACCTAGCCTACCGCTGTCCTGAAGAGAGATCTCGATTGGCATTTGATGGCCTCCCAAATGTGGATCCCCCGCGTGCTCCCTCGCCTAATCCATGTCTTGTGCCAAGGCATTTGTGCAACCTTTCGAATGGCCAGTCCCAGGAGGGGATAGCTCGGGCTCCTTGGTGCAGCACATTATTCACATGATGGGGACTTGTGGAAGCCACTCGAATTGGGACACCCAGTTGCTATGCGGAGGCTTTGTGGGCATCACAGTTGGACGGAATTGGCATTGGACGCATGCTTGGAACGGTCCCTTTATAATCCAATGTTGTGCCTTGTTGCTGCGATACCTCTGGAGCCTTCGTCTAGCTCTTGGGTCACTCGAGACGGTCATGAAAAAGCCATTTTCGGGGGAACGACGGTTGGCATTACCAATTGTAACCCCCGCACATGCATCCATTCTATGATTGGAGCATATGCAAACTCAGCGATGGAATGGATTCGGACTGGGACACCCAGTTGCTATGCGGAGGCTCTATGGGCATCACAGTTGGAACGGAATCGGCATTGGATGCACGCTCAGAATGGTCCCTTAACAATCCAATGCAGTGACCAGAAATTGGGATACCTCGTGAGCCTGCGTCTAGCTCTTGGGTTGCTCTTAACAATTCTGGGGTATGACGCTTGGCATTCAGTGGCGTGCCTATGCTGACCCCCCGCCGTGTGCCCCCTCACATGATCCATGTCCTATCCCAAGGCATTCGTGCGGCCTTTCGAATGGCCAATCCTAGGAGGGGATAGCTCGGGCTCCTTGGTGCAGCACATCTTTCATGCGATGGGAGCTTTGCGGAAGCGACTCAGATCGGGACACCCAAGTTGCTATGCGGAAGCTTTGTGGGCATCAAAGTTGTAATGGAATCGGCATTGGACGCACGCTCGGAACGGTCCCTTTACAATCCAATGCAGTGACCCGATACTGGGATACCTCGTGAGCCTACATCTAGCTCTTGGGTCACTCGAGACAGTCACGAAAAAGCCACATTCGGGGGAATGACGGTTGGCATTGCCAATTTCCACCCCCACGTGTGCTTCCATTCTATGATTGGGGCATATGCAAGACTCAGCGGTTGAATGGACTCAGACTTGGACACCCAGTTGCTATGCAGAGGCTCTGTGGGCATCACAGTAGTAACGGAATCAACATTGGATGCATGCTCGGAACGGTCCCTTTACAATCCAATGCAGTGACCTTATACTGGGATACCTAGTGACCTGTGTCTAGCTCTTGGGTCACTCTTGATAGTTCTGGGGTATGACGCTTGGCATTCAGTGGCGTGCCTATGCTGACCCCCCACCGTGTGCCCCCTCGCATGATCCATGTCTTGTGCCAAGGCATTCGTGCGGCCTTTCGAACGGCCAGTCCCAGGAGGGGACAGCTCGGGCTCCTTGGTGTAGTACATCTTTCATGCGATGGGAGCTTTGCGGAAGCGACTCAAATCGGGACACCCAGTTGCTATGCGGAGGCTTTGTTGGCATCAAAGTTGTAATGGAATTGGCATTGGACGCACGCTCGGAATGGTCCCTTTACAATCCAATCCAGTGACTTGATACTGGGATACCTCATGAGCCTGCGTCTAGCTCTTGGGTCGCTCGAGACAGTCATGAAAAAGCCACTTTCGGGGGAATGACAGTTGGCATTGCCAATAGCCACCCCCGCGCGTGCTTCCATTCTATGATTGGGGCATATGCAAAACTCAGCGGTTGAATGGACTCGGACTTAGACACCCAGTTGCTATGTGGAGGCTCTATGGGCATCATAGTTGTAATGGAATCGGCATTGGATGCACGCTCGGAACGGTCCCTTTACAATCCAATGCAGTGACCTAATACTGGGATACCTCATGAGCCTGCATCTAGCTCTTGGGTCGCTCGGGACAGTCCTGGGGTATGACATTTGGCATTCAATGGCGTGCCTATGCTGACCCCCCTCGCATGATCCATGTTCTGTGCCATGGCAGTCATGCAGCCTTTCAAATGGCCAGTCCCAGGAGGGGATAGGTCAGGCTCCTTGGTGCAGCACATCTTTCACGTGATGGGAGCTTTGCAGAAGTGACTCAGATCAGGACACCTAGTTGCTATGCAGAGGCTTTGTGGGCATCACAGTTGGATGGAATCGACATTGGACACACGCTCGAAATGGTCCCTTTATAATCCAATGTTGTGCCCCATTGCTGCGATACCTCTAGAGCCTTCGTCTAGCTCTTGTGTCGCTCAGGACAGTTGTGAAAAGCCATTTTTGGGGGAACAACGATTGACATTGCTGATTGTCACCCCCGTGCGTGCTTACATTCTATGATTGGGGCATATGCAAACTCAGTGGTGGAATGGACTCGGACTGGGACACCCAGTTGCTATGCGGAGGCTCTGTTGGCATCACAGTTGGAGGGAATCAACATTGGATGCATGCTCAGAACGGTCCCTTTACAATCCAATGCAATGACCGAATACTGGGATACCTCATGAGCTTGCGTCTAGCTCTTGGGTCGCTCTTGATAGTTGTGGGGTATGACGCTTGGCATTCAGTGGCGTGGCTATGCTGACCCCCGGCCGCGTGCCCCCTTGCATGATCCATGTCCTGTGCCAAGGCATTCGTGCGGCCTTTTGAATGGATAGTCCCAGGAGGGGATGGCTCAAGCTCCTTGGTGCAGCACATCTTTCATGTGATGGGAGCTTTACGGAAGCGACTCGAATTGGGACACCCAGTTGCTATGCAGAGGCTTTGTTGGCATCATAGTTGTAATGAAATTAGCATTGGACACATGCTCGGAACAGTCCCTTTACAATCCAATGCAGTGACCTGATACTAGGATACCTCGTGAGCCTACGTCTAGCTCTTGGGTCACTCGAGACGGTCGTGAAAAAGCCACTTTCGGGGGAACGACGGTTGGCATTGCCAATTGCCACCCCTGCGCATGCTTCCATTCTATGATTGGGGCATATGCAAAACTTAGCAGTTGAATGGACTTGGACTTGGACACCCAGTTGCTATGCGGAGGCTCTGTGGGCATCACAGTTGTAACAGAATTAGCATTGGATGCACACTTGGAATGGTCCCTTTACAATCCAATGCAATGACCTGATATTGGGATACCTTGTGAGCCTACGTCTAGCTCTTGGGTTGCTTAGGACAGTCCTGGGGTATGACATTTGGCATTTTATGGCATGCCTGTGCTGACCCCCCTCGTGTGCCCCCTCACATGATCCATGTCCTGTGCCATGGCACTTGTGCGGCCTTTCGAATGGCCAGTCCCAGGAGGGGACAGCTCAGTCTCCTTGGTGCAGCACATCTTTCACGTGATGGGAGCTTTGCGGAAGCAACTCAGATCGGGACACCCAGTTCCTATGCAGAGGCTTTGTGGGCATCACAGTTGAATGGAATCGACATTGGACGCACGCTCGGAATAGTCCCTTTATAATCCAATGTCATGCCCCATTGTTGCGATACCTCTGAAGCCTTCGTCTAGCTCTTGTGTCGCTCGGGACAGTTGCGAAAAGCCATTTTCAGGGGAATGATGGTTGGCGTTACCGATTGTCACCCCCACGCGTGCTTACATTCTATGATTGGGGCATATGCAAACTCAGTGGTGGAATGGACTCGGACTGGGACACCCAGTTGCTATGCGGAGGCTCTATTGGCATCACAGTTGGAGGGAATTGGCATTGAATGCATGCTCAGAACGGTCCCTTTAAAATCTAATGCAGTGACCAGATACTAGGATACCTCGTGAGCCTACGTCTAGCTCTTGGGTCACTCAGGATAGTCTTGGGGTATGACATTTGGCATTCAATGGCGTGCCTATGTTGACCCCCCTTCCCCGCGTGCCCTGTCGCCTGATCTATGTCTAGTGCCAAGGCACTCATGTGGCCTTTTGAACGGCCAGTCCCAGGAGGGGACAGCTCAGGCTCCTTGGTGTAGCACATCTTTCACGCAATGGGAGCTTTGCGGAAGCGACTCGGATCGGGACACCCAGTTGCTATGCAGAGGCTTTGTGGGCATCACAGTTGGATGGAATCGACATTGGATGCACGCTCGAAATGGTCCCTTTATAATCCACTGTCGTGCCCCATTGTTGCGATACCTCTGGAGCCTTCGTCTAGCTCTTGGATCGCTTGGGACAGTTGCAAAAAGCCATTTTCAGGGGAACGACAATTGGCATTGCCAATTGTCAGCCCCGTGCGTGCTTCCATTCTATGATTGGGGCATATGCAAACTCAGCGAGGGAATGGACTCGGACTAGGACATCCAGTTGCTATGCAGAGGCTCTGTGGGCATCACAGTTGGAATGGAATCGGCATTGGATGCACGCTCGGAACGGTCCCTTTACAAACCAATGCAGTGACCAGAAATTGGGATACCTCGTGAGCCTGCATTTAGCTCTTGGGTTGCTCGAGATAGTCCTGGGGTATGACGTTTGGCATTCAATGGCATGCCTATCTTGACCCCCCCACCCCCCTCCCGCGTGCCCCCTCGCCTGATCCATGTCTGGTGCCACGGCACTCGTGCGGCCTTTTGAATGGCTAGTCCTAGGAGGGGACAGCTTCGGCTCCTTGGTGCATGACATCTTTCAAGTGATAGGAGCTTTGCAGAAGTGACTCAGATCAAGACACCCAGTTGCTATGCGGAGGCTTTTTGGGCATCATAGTTGGACAGAATCAACATTGGACGCACGTTCGGAACAGTCTCTTTATAATCCAATGTCGTGCCCCGTTGCTGTGATACCTCTATAGCCTTCGTCTAGCTCTTGGGTCACTCAAGACAGTTGCGAAAAGCCATTTTTGGGGGAACGGTGGTTGGCATTGCCAATTGTGACCCCCGCGCATGCCTTCATTCTATGATTGGGGCATATGCAAACTCGGCAGGGGAATGGACTCAGACTGGGACATCCAGTTTCTATGCAGAGGCTCTATGGGCATCACAGTCAGAACGGAATCAGCATTGGATATACGCTTGGAACGGTCCCTTTACAATCCAATGCAGTGACCGGCTACTGGGATACCTCGGGAGCCTCTGTCTAGATCTTGGGTCACTCAGGACATAGTCTGGGGGATGACGCTTGGCATTCATTGGCGTGCCTAATGTTGAACGCCTGCATGCCCCCTCCCATGACCAATGTGCTGTTCCAAGTGATTCATGTGGCCTTTCGAATGACCAGTCCTAGGAGGGGACAGCTCGGGCTCCTTATTGCAGCACACTTTTCACGCGATGGGGACTTTGTGGAAGCGACTTGGATTGGGACACCTAGTTGCTAGGCGGAGGCTCTGTGGGCATCACAGTTGGATGGAATTAGCATTGGACGCACATTCAGAATGGTCCATTTATAATCCATTTCCGTGTCCCGTTACTGTGATACCTCTGGAGCCTACGTCTGGCTCTTGGGTCGCTCGGCAAGGTCATGCAAATTCGGTGTGCACTGTGGGAAGTATGGATATGGTGAGTCTTCAACTAGGATAGTTTCTCTTTAAAGAGTGGCATGATGGTTGATGAGGCAATTCAATTCAGTCCCAAGCTTTGGCCTCGGGCCACTGTGAGGTTTGTCGATTCTCTCTTTCCAACTCATCTCCACCGAGTAACAGACTTGACAACAGGTAATCAGTCTCATTGTCGATTGTTCCTGGAGGTAATCTTTGAAACTTTTGGAATTGACCTCTCACTTTGTCTCCTCTCCTGTGAGGAGTAGTGTGCTTGTGCCGTTTCCTTGGTGGCATTCACGTTGCAAATATTGTGGAGGGAGAGTCTCCGCAGCTGCCCTCGGGGGCAATCAGTGGGCTCTCATCTCCGTATTCAATTGACATTCGCCATGCACGTAGGTCACAGAATAATTTCCGAATCTATTGGTGTTTGGCGCTTGTCCACAAATGATGCGTTGGTCCCGAAGTGCATGTTACTAGCATTTTCTGCCATTGTCTCATATCTTTGGCACATCCATTCCTTGCAATCGAACTTCTCGGAGCCATTTATGAGTTTGAGAGGGATGGGCAGGGTTTGACACCTCCGTCGTTGCATGCTTCTTCTTCTCAAGATCTTTTGACTGAGCTATGTTAGTGCTCAAGGCAAACGACTCGTGGTGGGGGGTGACATTACACGGTGAAGTTGTCTGCGGCAAGTTTTTTCAGGCTCGGTGCCCATTTGAAACCCTCGAGCACATCGACGACACGGTCTCGCCCTTTGGTTGCGGCCTCAGCATACATCTTGTGAGTGTTCTTCATGAAGCATTTCGGTGTCCCCCGGAGGTTGCCTTGAAACTTGGTCGCACAGCGGTTCAGGTCGTCGTATCAATGCTTTGCATCATACGTTTCCCTACCGTCTTGTGATACGAAATGCTTTCGAGTAGGGGCTCACAAGAGGACGGATCCGCAGAATTGGCACGGGCGTGTTCGTCGATTGTGCGCGAGTGCTAAATAAAGGTGTGTTGTCGGTATCATCATCCCCGAGAATGTGGTCCTTCTAGGCAAGTGTTTCATGTTGGTCGAGCTGGTCTTGTCTATGTGTGGTGTGCCACTCCAAGTGCATGGGGGGCATATGCCTAGGAAATGGATGTCCTTGAGTGGCCTTACTCGGTCGCGTGCACGACGCATTGTCTCACAGCATTACCGTCGCGAGTAGGGGCAGCCTGGAGATGTTGGGTAAAGCATTCCGTACGGGATGTTCTTCCTAGGTTCCTGTGAACCGAGGCTCCTTGTTGTCATGCTCCGGCCTTCGTAGAATCGTCTATCATGGGTGGCCTGTTTTGTCAGGGACGACGATGCGCCAGGCCCCATGCCTCGATGAAAAGCATTTATGCTTGTCGAGATGTCATTTGTTTGTGTGGTGCATGCCACTACATGTGCATAGGGGGCATATGCCTGGGAAATGGATGCCCTCGAGTGGCCTTATAATAGAGGTGGGCGTGTGCACGACTCGTTCTACACATGCAAGCACATCGCGAGTGGAGGCCAGTTTTGAGAAGCAGGGTAAAGGGTACCATACGGGATGTTCTTCCCAGGTTCCTGTTAAGCTGAGCTCATTGTTGTCCCACTCTGGCCTGCGTAGATCTTTTCCTTGGAGCTCGATGTTCCTGGCAACAATGGACCCCCATCGATATTTGGCTTCAACATCCCCCTTTCTCCTCAGAGAATGTGGACCTCGCCCAAGGGAAATTGCATGCGTTTGTCGACACGGTCTTGTCTGTGCGGTTGCACCACTCCAAGTGCATAGGGGGCATATGCCTGGGAAATGGATGTCTCTGAGCGGCCTTGTAATAGAGGTGGCTGTGCGCACGACGCATTCCATCCAGACCTGGCCTTCGCGAGTAGGGGCGGCTCGAAGAAGTAGGGTAAAGGGCTTCGTACGGGAAGTTTTTCCCAGGAGCCTGTCAACCGATTTCCCTTGCCGCCTCGCTCCATCCTATGTTTGACGTTTTCTTCGGAGCTTTCCCCTTGGATGCGGTCATTGCTCGAGGGGGGACTTGTTTATGTTGGGCCGAGAGGGGCCTGTCTGTGCGGGTGAGTCACTCCAAGCGCGTAGGGGGCATATGCCTAGGAAATGGATGTCTCTGAGAGGCCTTATAATAGAGGTGGCCGCGTGTGTGACGCATTCCATCCAGACAGGCCCTTCGCGAGTAGCGGCAGCTTTGAGACGTAGGGTAAAGGGCTTCATACAGGATGTTCTTCCCAAGTGCCTGTGAACCGAAGCTCCTCGCCGCTGTACTCCAACCCACGTCGATATTGTTCCTCCTCATCCATGACCCTGGGCTTTCAATCATTAAATCTTACCCCCTGCCGGGCTGACCTAAAACATGCCCGGGTATCAAGGTTTCCCGCATTGCCGTACCCTCTATCTCTTTCTCTGGAGCCGTGGGTGGCTCCGCTAGTTTTTGTTCATCTGCAAGGAGGAACGCATGCTCTCTTTTTAGTTTCCCATGTGGGCAGGTTCTCGTGCAGCTTCCGGGAGGCCTGCGGCGGCCCGTTCATGGCTGGAAGCTACCTGGTCGATCCTGACAGTAGTCATATGCTTCTCTCAAAGATTAAGCCATGCATGTCTAAGTATGAACTATTTCAGACTATGAAACTACAGATGGCTCATTAAATCAATTATAGTTTCTTTGATGGTACTTTGCTACTCGGATAACCATAGTAATTCTAGAGCTAATACATGCACCAAATCCTGACTCTTGGAAGGGATGCATTTATTAGATCAAAGGCCAACGCGGGCTCACCCGCTACTCCGGTGATTCATGATAACTCGACGGATCGCACGGCCTTTGTGCCGGCGACACTTCATTCAAATTTCTACCCTATCAACTTTCGATGGTAGGATAGAGGGCTACCATGGTGGTGA
>BSBN01000967.1:6077500-6092500 GCA_027924645.1 Cunninghamia lanceolata
TCTTGAGTGGGGTTTCCCTCTGCCCCGACTGCATCCATTCCGAGTCTTGCACCTACGCCCATGGAGTGGGGTTTCCATTTGCATCCATTCTCGTCCCCATCCGCGTCCCTGTCCCTGTCCCGTCCCACACCGTCCTGCCCTGCCCCGCCCCTACAACCCCGTCCTGTCCCACCCTGTCCCATCCCACCCCGTCCCGACTTGGGCGACTTGGGTGGCGGCAACTTGGCCCCCCGAAGAATCCATCCCACCCCGCCCCGTCCTGTCACGCCCCGCCCCGCCCCGCCCCGTCACATCCAGCCCCGTCCCCATCCAGTGGGGTTTCTAGAAAGTTAAGAGCGGTGGGGTTTCTAGAAAATTAGGACCAGTGGGGTTTCCGCCTATTTGGTGGGGTTTCTAGAAAATTAGGAGCGGTGGAGTTTCTGCCTATCCGGTGGGGTTTCTCAAAAAGGAGAAGCGGTGGGGTTTCCGCCTGCCGCGCCCTACCCAACCCCGATAGCCCCGTCCCAACTTGGGCGAGTTGGTGACTTGGCCCCCCAAAGAATCTGCCCCACCCCGCCCCACCCCACCAACCCCGTCCTGACTTGGGCGACTTGGTGACTTGGCCCCCCAAAGAATCTGTCCCACCCCACCCTGTCCCGCCCCGCCCCGCCCCGCCCTACCCCACTCCTGTCCCGTTTCGCCCCGCCCCTCCCCGTCCCCGCCCCGTCCCGTCCAGTGGTGTTTCTAGAAAATTAAGACAGTGGGGTTTCCGTCTGTCCGTTGGGGTTTCTAGAAAATTAGGAGTGGTGGGGTTTCTAGAAAATTAGGAGCGGTGGGGTTTCTAGAAAATTAGGAGCGGTGGGGTTTTCGCCTGTCCGGTGGGGTTTCTAGAAAATTAGGAGCGGTGGGGTTTCTACATGAGGTAATTGCGAAAGAAAAATCTCAACCTTCTATTGTGCTACATTTAGACTTATAACTATAATGGGGGAATGGTGTTTGGACCGGCCTATCCGCGTCCGGGACAGCCTGTCCGAGCATTAGCTTATATATATAGATATAGATATATAACACGAGCACGACGACTTGGCAACTTGGGCTACTTGGCGAATTGGCGAATCCATCTCGACCCGTCCCATCCCGACAGCGCCGTCCTGTCCCATCCATCCCGTCCTGGCAGTCCCCCCAGCAGCCCCATCCTGTCCCATCCCACCCCGCCCCGTCCGAGTTTCATTCCAATGCAGAAAATCCGAGTTGCATTCCAATGCAGATTGGAAATCCGAGTTGCATTGCAACGCAGGAAATCCGAGTTGCATTGCAATGCAGGAAATCCCACCCCATCCCGCCCACTGCCGTCCCATCCCGACTTCGTTTGCGGCAACTTGGCACCCGTATGGAGCCATCTCGACCCGTCCCGTCCCGACTTGGGCGAGTTGGCGACTTTGGCCGCAGCGACTTGGCCCCTGAAAGAATCCATCTCGCCCCGTCTCGTCCTGTCCTGCCCCGCAATGTCCCGTCCCGTCCCGTCCCGTCCTGTCCTGGCAGCCCCATCCTGTCCCGGCTTAGGCGAGTTGGTGACTTCGATCGCAGCGACTTGGCCTCCCAAAAAATCTGTCCCATCCCATCCCGCACCATCTGCTCCCCTGTCCCCATCCTCGTCCTATCCCCATCCTACACCGTTGGCGCCCCTGTCCCCGTCCCGTCTAGTCAAGTCTCATCCAGTCCCGTCCCGTCCCCGCCCCATTACATCCCCTCCCATCCCGTCCGCATCCCTATCCCCATCCGTGTCACTGTCCGTGTCTGTGTCCGCATCCCTGTCCCCATCCGCGTCCCTGTCCCCGTCCCTGTCCCTGTACCCGTCCCTGCCCCGCCCCGTCCCGACTTGGGCGAGTTGGCGACTTGGCCCCCCAAAGAATCTGTGCCACCTCGTCGCGCCCCGCCCAGCCCCGTCGCGTACTATCCCACCCCGCCCTATCCCGCCTCGCCTCGCCCCACCCTGCCCCGCCCCGCCCCGCCCCAGCACGGCAGCCCCATCCCATCTTGCCTCGTCCCGACTTGGGCGAGTTGGCGACTTGGGTCGCGGTAACTTCGCCCCCAAAGAATCCGTCCTGCCCCATCGCGTCCTGTACCGCCCTGTCCCACCACGTCGCGTCCCGCCCCGCCTCGCCCCTGCAACCCCGTCCCGTCCTACCTCGTCCTGACTTGGGCGAGTTGGCGACTTGGGTCGTAGCGACTTGGCTCGCAGCGACTTGGCCCCCCAAAGAATCCACCCCGCCGCGCCCCCTCCCGCCATGCCCCGTCCCGTCTCACCCTGCCCCCACCCATCCTCGTCCCTATCCCTGTCCCACCCCGCCTCACCCTGTCCAGCCTCGTCCCGTCCCATCCCGCACCATCCCGTCCTGCACTGTCTCGTCCTGTGGGGTTTCTGCTTGCCCCGTCCCATCTCGGCAGCCTTGTCCTGGCAGTCCCGTCCCGACTGGGGTGAGTTGGCGACTTCGGTCGAGACGACTTGGCGACCTGGGCGACTTGGCCCCCCATAGGATGGCATCGAGTAAAGAGGTGAGTAGAAATGTGCAACGCCCAACCAAAAACTAGAAAGGGTGCAACACTGGGACTTCCCGGGAGGTCACCGATTCCAGTACTACTCCGGGCCAAGGGTGCTTAACTGCCCATACCGTCCCACCCTGCCCCACCTCGTCCCGCCCCACCCCATCCCTTCCCGCATCGTCCCGTTCCACCCCGACTTGGGTGAGTTGGGGACTTCTGTTGCGGCGACTTGGCCCCACAAAGAATTCGTCCCGTCTTGTCCCGACTTCGGTCGCGGCGACTTGGTGACCTGGGCGACTTGGCCCCCGAATGAAGCCATCTCCACTCGTCCCGTCCTAACTTGGGCGATTTGGCGACTTCGATCACTGTTACTTGGCAACTTTGGTCCCCTCTCGTCCCGACAGCCCCATACCGTCCCGTCCCGACTTGGGCGAGTTGGCGACTTCGGTCGCGGTGACTTGGCCCCTCAAAGAATCCGCCCCGCCCCACCTCGCCCCGTCCCATCCCAACTTCGATCGAGGCGACTTGGCCCTCGAATGAAGCCATCTTGACCCGTCCCATCCAGACTTGGGTGAGTTGGCAACTTCAGCCGCAGCGACTTGGTGACCTCAGTGACTTGGCCGCCCAAAGAATCCATCCCGTCCCATCCTGACTTGGGTGAGTTGGCGACTTTGGCCACGACGACTTGGTGACCTCGGCGACTTGGCCCCCCAAAGAATCTGTCCCATCCCGTCTCGTCCTGACTTGGGTGAGTTGGTGACTTCAGCTGCGTCGACTTAGCGACCTGGGTGACTTGTCTCGTCCCATCCTGACTTGGGCGAGTTGGTGACTTCAGGTGCGGCGACTTGGCCCCCCAAAGAATCCATCCCGTCTTGTCCTGTCCCAACTTGGGTCATGGCGACTGGTGACCTAGGCAACTTGGCCCCCCAATGAAGGCATCTCGACCCGTCTCGTCCAGACTTGGGCGAGTTGGCGACTTCAGCCGCGGTGACTTGGCCCCCAAAAGAATCCGTCCTGTCCCGTCCCGTCCTGACTTGGGCAAGTTGGGGACTTCGGCCGCGGCAACATGGCGACCTAGGCGACTTCGCTCCCCATAGGATGGCATCGAGTAAAGAGGTGAGTAGAAAAGCTCAACACTCAACCAAAAACTAAAAAGGGTGTAACACCGGGACTTCCCGGGAGGTCACCCATCCCAGTACTACTCCGACCCAAGCGCGCTTAACTGCGGAGTTCTGATGGGATCCAGTGCACTAATGTTGGTATGATCGCACCCAAGATGAACTTGTCTTCACGCTCTTGTTGTATAATGGCACCGGCCGTCCCAGTGGAGATTCTAGAAAATTAGGAGCGGTGGGGTTTCTAAAAAATTTGGTCAGGTGGGGTTTCCACAAGAACTGGTCTGGTGGGGTTTCCGTAAAATCTGGTCCAGTGTGGTTTCCGTAAAATCTAGTCTAGTGCAGTTTCTGTAAAATCTGGTCTGACGGGGTATCCACAAAATCTAGTCTAGTGGGGTTTCCAGATAATTAAATTTGATGGGGTTCCCATAAAATTTAGGACAGGGGAGCTTGGCAAGTTGGGCCAACTCGACAACTCTGTAGACCTGGGGGACTTGGGTAAATGGGTGACCTGGCCTGAGGGACTTGTTCGACCTAAGGGGGCTTGGACACTCTACGGGTACGTCAACATTTCAAAACATGGTCGGCGACATGCACTGTTGGACGTCGTTAGCTAGTGAGGCTGAGGCCTATCCAGAGGTTGACTCGTGCCACTTTGCCAATGTCAGTGGGTGTCATTGTTTAGGAAACGGGGCGAGGCCCATTGTAAGGAACGCTTGGATGGTCCATGGGAAAGCCATCATTTCAAAACATGGTCGGCGGCCTGCACAGTCAAACGCCGTTAGTTAGTGGGGCTGAAGCCTATCCAAAGGTTGACTCGTGCCACTTCGATAATGTCAGTGGGTGTCGTTGTTTAGGAAAGGGGTCGAGGCCCATTGTAGGGAACATGATTTGGACAAGCTTTGGGGGATGAGGCCAGTTTTTGGGGATCAAGGTTGGGGCCCAGTGTTGGGGAAGTCAATGGGGAAGAGTGTTTGGGCTGAGTGTTGAAGTGTGTCGAGGAGGAATGGGGTTTGGGGTTCGTGCCTAGCAATGGGGAATGTCGTCGGTGAGCGAGGTCGGGGCCTAGTGTTGTGGAGTACCGTCGGGTAACGTGTTTCAGGGCCAGTGTTTATGAGTGGTGGGATTTTGCTCCAGTTAATTTAGGTGGGGTTTCTATAAATATTCAATCCGACGTGGTCGATAAGAAATTCAGTCTGATGGGGTTTCCACAAATATTTGTTTGGTAGTTATCGGCAAGATTTAGTCCGATGGGGTTTCCATAAACATTAAGGTCATGGGGTGAGCTTCCAAAAAATTTAGGTGGTGTTTCCTCAAGAACTGGTTTGGTGGGGTTTCTAAAATTTACGATGCGTTGGGGTTTCCAGAAAATTACGTTTGGTGGGGTTTCTAGAAAATTTCATTTGACGGGTTTTCCAAAATATCCAGTCCAGTGGGGTTTCCAAAAAATTCTATCATGCCCCGTCTCATCCCGGTCGAGGTCTACAACCGGGACACGATGGGGCAGCCAGGATGGGACATGGTGGCTGGGATGAGAAAGGACAGGACAGTGAGAGACAGGTGGACGGGGTAGGACGGAATGGATGGGATGGTTGGGACGAGACGGGATGGGATGGGACGGGATGGGACAGGCCGGGCCGAGATGGGATGGGATGGGACAAGCCGAGACCGGGTGGGACAGGGCGAGGCGGGGTGGGACGGGATGGGGCAGGACGAGACGGGACGGGGTTGTCCGCTGTCTGCTATCCCCTGTCTGATGTCCCCTGTCGCTTGTCCGTTGTCCCCTGTCGGCTATCCCCTGTTGGCTGTCGACTGTCCGCAGGACAGGACGGGACGGGGCAGTTGGGATGGGACAGGACGACCTTGAAGGGATAGGGCAGACGGGACAGGAAAGGATAGGACAGTGCGAGACAGGCGGACGATGCAGGACAGAACAGATGAGATGGTCAGGATGGGACGGGCCGGGCCGAGATGGGATAGGATGGGATGGGATGGGACGAGACAATCAGGATAGTCAGAACAGTTAGGATGGGACCGGACAGGATGGGGCAGTGTGAGACGGGGCGGGGCGGGATGGGATGAGATGGGACGGGGCTGTCCACTATTCTATGTCCATTGTCTGCTGTCCCCTGTCAGCTGTCCACTATCCGCTATCTGCTATCTGCTATCTGATGTCCACTGTCTGTTGTCCGCTGTCCACTGTCCACTGTCCCCTATCTGCTATCCCACATCCGTTGTCCATAACGCAATGTGAGGTGATTGCAAGCTCCAAGATCAAACCTTCCATTGTGTAGCGTTCAAACTTATAATTACTATGGGGGGTAGTTTTCGTTACGCCGCTGTCCGCTATCCCCTATCCGCAGTATCCCGTCCCTTATTCACTATCCCCTATTCACCATCCGCTGTCTGTCGTCCAGTGTCTGCCATCCGCTATCTGCCATCTGCCATCCGGTGTCCTCTATCCGTTTTCCCCTGTCTGTTGTCCTCTGTCTGCTGTCCGTTGTCCGCCGCCCCCTGTCTGTCGTCCGCCGTTCGCCATCCCCTGTCCTCTGTCCACTGTCCCTTGTCCGTTGTCCTTTGTGGCCTGTCCACCATCTGCTGCGGTCCGTCTGTTGTCCCTCGTCCCCTGTCCGCCATCCCCTGTCCACTATCCCATGTCCACTATCCCCTATCTGCCGTCCACAATGGCCTGTCCGCTTTCCGCCGTCCCCTGTCCGCTGTCCGCCATCCCCTGTCTGTTGTCCCCTGTCCGCCGTCTGATGTCCCTTGTCCCCTTTCCACCATACGCTGTCCCCTATCCACCATCCCCTATCCCCTGTCCGCTGTCCGTTGTCCGCTGTCCACTGTCCCCTGTCCGCCGTCCGCTATCCGCTGTCCGCCGTCCGCTGTCCATACCAGAATGTGAGGTGATTGCGAGCTCCGAGCTCAACCTTCCATTGTGCTGCGTTCAGACTTCTAACTACTATAGGGGGGTGGTGTTCATGAGAGTGCTGAGTCCATGTGCGGACATCTGAGTTACATTCCAATGCAGGAAATCCGAGTCGCAACACCAGAGAAGTCGCAGAGGCGAGATCGAGCTGGGATGACGGATTGTGAGGTAAATGCGAGCTCTGAGCTCAACCTTCCAATGTACTGCGTTCAGACTTACAACTACTATAGGGGGAGTGGTGTTCATGAGGGTGCCGAGTCCATGTGCAGAAATCCGAGTTTGCATTACAATGCAGGAAATCTGAGTTGCATTGCAATGCAGGCTATCTAGGTTGTTTCTGGGCGAGCTAATTCTGGCCAAAGAGAGAGATGACGGAAAGTGAGGTAATTGCGATCTCCGAGCTCAACCTTCTGTTGTGCTGCATTCAGACTTATAACTACTATAGGGGGTGGTGTTCATGAGGGTGCCGAGTCCATGTGCTGAAATCGGAGTTTGCATTGCAATGCAGGAAATCTGAGTTGCATTGCAATGCAGGATATCCGGGCTGTTTCTGGGCGAGCTGATTCCCTCCAAAGAGAGAGATGACGGAAAGTGAGGTAATTGAGATCTCCAAGCTCAACCTTCTATTGTGCTACATTCAGACTTATAACTACTATAGGGGGGTGGTGTTCATGAGGGTGCCAAGTCCATGTGCGGAAATCCGAGTTTGCATTGCAATGCAGGAAATCTGAGTTGCATTGTAATGCAGGATATCCGGGCTGTTTCTGGGCGAGCTGATTCTGACCGAAGAGAGAGATGACGGAAAGTGAGGTAATTGCACACTCCGAGCTCAACCTTCCATTGTGCTTCATTCAGACTTATAACTACTATAGGGGGTGGTGTTCATGAGGGTGCCGAGTCCATGTGCGGAAATCCGAGTTTGCATTGCAATGCAGGAAATCTGAGTTGCATTGCAATGTAGGATATCTGGGCTATTTCTAGGTGACCTGATTCTATCCGGGCTATTTTTGGCCAAGCTGATTCTATCCGGGCTATTTTTGGGCAAGCTGATTCGATCCGGGCTGTTTCTGGGCGAGCTGATTCTATCCGGGGCTATTTCTAGGTGAGTAGATTCTATCCAGGGCTGTTTCTGGGTGAGCTGATTCTATCCGGGCTGTTTTTGGGCGAGCTGATTCTATCCGAGCTATTTCTAGGTGAGTTGATTCTAGGCGGGCTATTTCTGGCCGAAGAGAGAGATGACGGAAAGTGAGGTAATTGCGAACTCTCGACTCAGCCTTCCGTTGTGCCACGTTCAGACTTATAACTACTATGGGGGAAGGTGTTTGGGCATTTCATGGCATTGTCCACGCTGACCCCCCGCATGCCCCCGTAGGATGGATGGAACCATGGATGGAACCCAGATGCTAAGCGGAGGCTGTGTGGGCATCACAGTTGGAACGGAAACATCATTGGATGCACGCTCAAAGTGGTCCCTTTACATTCCAATGTCATGAGCAAATACTGGGATACCTCGGAAGAGTACGCTGAGCTCTTGGGTCGCTTGAGATGGTTGTGAAATGCCATGTAGGAGGCCGAAGAGAGAGATGACAGAAAGTGAGGTAATTGCGAACTCTCGACTCAGCCTTCCATTGTGCCGTGTTCAGACTTATAAGTACTATGGGAGAAGGTGTTTGGGCGAGCTGAGTAAAGGCAGGCTTAGCCGAGATGTGCATTGGCCGACAAGCAATTCGCATACATCTAACTAAGCTGCAGAGGTGAGCTCAGGTTGTCATGCCGGATTGTGAGTTAGTTTCGAAGCTGAGTTGTGAGTTGATTGCGAAGACGGAAAGTGAGGTAATTGCATAAGTTAATGCAGCAAAACTGAGTTGAGATCTGGGCGAGCTAATCCCAATGCGTTCCAAGGCAAGTCGTCGGGTTGGGCGAATTTGCTAAGTCATGGCGAGCTGAGTCGAGGCAGGCTTAGCCGAGCCGTGCATTGGCCGACAAGTAAGTCACATGCCGCCGAGTAAGCCGCATAGGCAAGCTCAAGTTGTCATGCCAGATTGTGAGTTAGTTTTGAAGCCAAGTTGTGAGGTGATTGCGAAGACGGAAAGCGAGGTAATTGCGAACTCTCGACTCAGCCCTTCATTGTGCCACTTTCAGACTTGTAACTACTATGGGGGAAGGTGTTTGGGCATTTCATGGCGTTGTCCACGCTGACCCCCTGCATGCCCCTGTAGGATGGAACCATGTGCTGTGCCAAGGTATACGAGCTGTTTAAGAATGGGCAAGTCCCGTGAGCTCACAACTCGGGCTCCTTGGTGCAGGATAATGTGATTGCTACGGCAACATGTGGAAGCGACCCAGATGCTATGCCGAGGCTCTGTGGGCATCACAGTTGGAATGGAATTATCATTGGATGCATGCTCAGAATGGTCCCTTTACATTCCAATGCTGTGACTTGATACTGGGATACCTCGGTAGCGTCCGTCTAGCTTCTGGGTTACTTTAGATGGTTGCGAGATGCCATGCGGGAGGCCAAATAGAGAGATGATGGAAAGTGAGGTAATTGTGAATTCTCGACTCAGCCTTCCGTTGTGTCGCGTTCAAATTTATAACTACTATGGGGGAAGGTGTTTGGGCATTTCATGGCGTTGTCCACGTTGACCCCCCCGCGTGCCCCCATAGGATGGAACCATGTGTTGTGCCAAGGTATACAAGCTGTTTAAGAATGGGCAAGTCCCTTGAGGGTACAGCTCGGGCTCCTTGGTGCAGGATAATGTGATTGCTACGGGGACATGCGGAAGTGACCCAAAGGCTATGCGAGGCTCTGTGGGCATCACAGTTGGAACATAATCGTCATTGGATGCACGCTCAGAATGGTCCCTTTACATTCCAATGCCGTGACCTGATACTGGGATACCTCGGTAGCGTCCGTTTAGCTTCTGGGTTGCTTTAGATGGTTGCAAGATGCCATGTAGGAGGCCAAATAGAGAGATGACAGAAAGTGAGGTAATTACAAACTCTCGACTTAGCCTTCCATTGTGCCGCATTCAGACTTATAACTACTATGGGGGAAGGTGTTTGGCCATTTCATGGCGTTGTCCACGCTGACCCCCCCGCGTGCCCCCGTAGGATGGAACCATGTTTTGTGCCAAGGTATACGAGCTGTTTACAAATGGGCAAGTCCTCTGAGGGTACAACTCAGGCTCCTTGGTGCAGGATAATGTGATTACTACAGGGACATGCAGAAGTGACCCAGATGCTATGTCGAGGCTCTGTGGGCATCACAGTTGGAACGAAATTGTCATTGGATGCACGCTCAGAACTGTCCCTTTACATTCCAATGCCATGACCTGATACTGGGATACCTCAGTAGTGTCCATCTAGCTTTTGGGTTGCTTTAGATGGGTGGTAGATGCCATGCGGGAGGCCTAAGAGAGAGATGACAGAAAGTGAGGTAATTGCGAACTCTCGACTCAGCCTTTCGTTGTGCCGCATTCAGACTTATAACTACTATGGGGGAAGGTGTTTAGCCATTTCATGGCTTTGTCCACACTGACCCCCCCGCATGCCCCCGTAGGATGCAAACATGTGTTGTGCCAAGGTATACGAGCTATTTACGAATGGGCAAGTCCTGTGAGGTGACAACTCGGGCTCCTTGGTGCAGGATATTTTCCACACTACGGGGACATGTGGAAGCGACCCAGATGCTATGCGGAGGCTCTATGGGCATCACAGTTGGAATGGAATCACCATTGGATGCACGCTCAGAACGGTCCCTTTACATTCCAATGTCGTGACCTGATACTGGGATACCTCGGTAGCATCCTTCTATAGCTTTTGGGTTGTTTTAGATGGTTGCGAGATGCCATGCGGAAGGCAGAAGAGGGATATCTCGACCTAGCCTACCGTTGTCCCGAAGAGAGATCTCGATTGGCATTTGATGGCCTACCAAACATGGATCCCCCGCGTGCTCCCTCACATGATACACGTCCTGTGCCAAGTCATTCATGCGGCCTTTCGAATGGCCAGTCCCAGGAGGGGACAGCTTGGGCACCTTGGAGCAGCACATTTTTCACGCAAAGGGGACTTACGGAAGCCACTTGGATTGGGACACCCAGTTGCTATGCGGAGGCTTTGTGGGCATCACAGTTGGATGGAATCTACATTGGACACACGCTTGGAACAGTCCCTTTATAATCCAATGTCGTGCCTCATTCCTGCGATGACTCTGGAGCCTTCGTCTAGCTCTTGGGTCACTCAAGACAATGGCGAAAAATCCATTTTCAGGGGAATGACGGTTGGCATTGCCAATTGTCACCCCCGCACGTGCATCCATTCTATGATTGGGGCATATGCAAAACTAGACGGTTGAATGGACTCAGACTGGGACACCTAGTTGCTATGCAGAGGCTCTGTGGGCATCATAGTTGGAACGGAATTGGCATTGGATGCACGCTCGGAATTGTCCCTTTACAATCCAATGCAGTGACCTGATACTAGGATACCTCATGAGCCTGTGTCTAGCTCTTGGGTCACTCGGGATAGTTCTGGGGTATGACGCTTGGCATTCGGTGGCGTGCCTATGCTGACCACTTGCCGCGTGTCCCCTCTCATGATCCATGTCTTGTGCCAAGGCATTCATGCGGCCTTTCGAACGGCCAGTCCCAGGAGGGAACAGCTCGGGCTCCTTGGTGCAGCACATCTTCATGCGATGGGAGCTTTGCGGAAGCGACTCGGATTGGGACACCCAGTTTCTATGCGGAGGCTTTGTTGGCATCACAATTGTAACGGAATCAGCATTGGATGCACGCTCGAAATGGTCCCTTTACAATCCAATGCAGTGACCTAATACTGGGATACCTCGTGAGCCTACGTTGAGCTCTTGGGTCACTCGAGACAATCACGAAAAAGCCACTTTGGGGGAAAGACTATTGGCATTGCCAATTGCCACCCCCGCGCGTGCTTTCATTCTATGATTGGGGCATATGCAAAACTCGGCGGTTGAATGGACTCAGACTTGGACACCCAGTTGCTATGTGGAGGCTCTGTGGGCATCACAGTTGTAACGGAATCGGCATTGGATGCACGCTCGGAATAGTCCCTTTACAATCCAATGTAGTGACCTGATACTGGGATACCTTGTGAGCCTGTGTCTAGCTCTTGGGTCACTCGGGATAGTTCTGGGGTATGACACTTGGCATTTAGTGGTGTGCCTATGTTGACCCCCCGCCGCGTGCCCACTTGCATGATCCATGTCCTGTGCCAAAGCATTCGTGCGGCCTTTCGAACGGCCAGTCCCAGGAGGGGACAACTCGGGATCCTTGGTGCAGTACATCTTTCATACGATGGGAGCTTTGCGGAAGCGACTCGGATTGGGACACCCAGTTGCTATGCGAAGGCTTTGTTGGCATCACAGTTGTAACAGAATCGGCATTGGATGCACGCTCGAAATAGTCCCTTTACAATCCAATGTAGTGACCTGATACTGAGATACCTCATGAGCCTGCGTCTAGCTCTTGCGCCGCTCAAGACAGTCGTGAAAAAGCCACTTTTGGGGGAATGACAATTGGCATTGCCAATTGCCACCCCTGCATGTGCTTCCATTCTATGATTGGGGCATATGCAAAACTAGGTGGTTGAATGGACTCGGACTTGGATACCCAGTTGCTATGTGGAGGTTCTGTGGGCATCACAGTTGTAACGGATTCGGCATTGGATGCACACTCGGAACGGTCCCTTTACAATCCAATGCAGTGACCTGATATAGGGATATCTTGTGAGCCTGCGTCTAGCTCTTGGGTCATTCGGGACAGTTCTGGGGTATGACGCTTGGCATTCAGTGGCGTGCCTATGTTGACCCCCTGCCGCGTGCCCCCTCGCATGATCCATGTCCTGTGCCAAGGCATTCGTGCAGCCTTTCAAATGGCCAGTCCCAGGAGGGGACAACTCGGGCTCCTTGCTGCAGTACATCTTTCATGCGATGGGAGCTTTGCGGAAGCGACTCAAATCGGGACACCCAGTTGCTACGCGAATGCTTTGTTGGCATCATAGTTGTAACGGAATCAGCATTAGATGCATGCTCGGAACGGTCCCTTTACAATCCAATGCAGTGACCTGATACTGGGATACCTTGTGAGCCTGCGTCTAGCTCTTGGGTCGCTCGAGACAGTCACGAAAAAGCCACTTTCGGGGGAACGATGATTGGCATTGCTAATTGCCACCCCCGTGCGTGCTTCCATTCTATGATTGGGGCATATGCAAAACTCAGCGGTTGAATGGACTCAGACTTGGACACCCAGTTGCTATGCAGAGGCTCTATGGGCATCACAGTTGTAATGGACTCAGCATTGGATGCACGCTCGGAATGGTCCCTTTACAATCCAATGCAGTGACCTGATACTGGGATACATCGTGAGCCTACGTCTAGCTCTTGGGTAGCTCGGGACAGTTCTGGGGTATGACTTTTGGCATTCAATCGCGTGCTTGTGCTGACCCCCCCTGCGTGCCCCCTCGCATGATCCATGTCCTGTGCCACGGCACTTGTGTGGCCTTTCGAACGGCCAGTCCCAGGAGGGGACAGCTCGGGCTCCTTGGTGCAGCACATCTTTCACACGATGGGAGCTTTGCAGAAGCGACTCGGATCGGGACACCCAGTTGCTATGCGGAGGCTTTGTGGGCATCATAGTTGGATAGAATCAAAATTGGACTCACGCTCGAAACGGTCCCTTTATAATCTAATGTCGTGCCCCATTGCTGCGATACCTCTGGAGACTTCGTCTAGCTCTTGTGTCACTCAGGACAGTTGCGAAAAGCCTATTTCGGGGGAATGACAGATGGCATTGCCGATTGTCACCCCCATGTGTGCTTACATTCTATGATTGGGGCATATGCAAACTCAACGGTGGAATGGACTCGGACTAGGACACCCAGTTGCTATGCGGAGGCTTTGTTGGCATCACAGTCGGAGGGAATCGGCATTGGATGCATGCTCGGAACGGTCCCTTTACAATCCAATGCAGTGACCAGATACTAGGATACCTCGTGAGCCTATGTCTAGCTCTTGGGTCGCTCGGGACAATCCTGGGGTATGACATTTGGCATTCAATGGAGTGCCTATGCTTACCCCCCCTTGCGTGCCCCGTCGCCTGATCCATGTCTGGTGCCAAGGCACTCGTGCGGCCTTTCAAATGGCCAGTCCCAGGAGGGGACAGCTCGAGCTCCTTGGTGCAGCACATCTTTCACGCGATGGGAGCTTTGCGGAAGTGACTCGGATCGGGACACCCAGTTGCCATGCGGAGGCTTTGTGGGCATCACAGTTGGACGGAATCAGACATTGGATGCACGCTCGGAATGGTCCCTTTATAATCCAATGTCATGCCCTATTGCTGCGATTCCTCTGGAGCCTTCGTCTAGCTCTTGGGTCACTCGAGACAGTTGCAGAAAGCCATTTTTGGGGGAAGGACGGTTGGCATTGCCAATTGTCATCCCCGCGCGTGCTTCCATTCTATGATTGGGGCATATGCAAACTCGGCGGGGGAATGGACTCGGACTGGGACATCCAGTTGCTATGCGGAGGCTCTGTGGGCATCACAGTCAAAACGGAATCGACATTGGATGCATGCTCGGAACGGTCCCTTTACAATCCAATGTAGTGACCGGATTACTGGGATACCTCGTGAGCCTGCGTCTAGCTCTTGGGTCGCTTGGGACCATCTTGGGGTATGACGCTTGGCATTCAATGGTGTGCCTATGCTGACCCCCCCACATGCCCCCCTCGCATGACTCATGTGTTGTGCCAAGGCATTCTCGTGGCCTTTCGAACGGCCAGTCCCAGGAGGGGACAGCTCGGGCTCCTTGGTGCATAACGTTTTTCACGCGAAGGGGGCTATGCGGAAGCGACTCGTATCGGGACATCCAGTTGCTATGCAGAGGCTTTGTGGTCATCACAGTTGGATGGAATTGACATTGGACGCACGCTCTGAATGGTCCCTCTATAAATCCAATGCTGTGCCCCATTACTGCGATACCTCCGTAGCCTTCGTCTAGCTGTTGGGTCACTCGAGACAATTGCAAAAAGCCATTTTCAGGGGAACGACGGTTGGCATTGCCAATTGTGACCCCCGCGCGTGCCTTTATTCTATGATTGGGGCATATGCAAACTCAACGTGGGAATGGACTCGGACCAGGACATCCAGTTGCTATGCAGAGGCTCTGTGGGCATCACAGTCAAAATGGAATCGGCATTGGATGCACGCTCGGAATAGTCCCTTTACAATCCAATGCAGTGACCGGATACTCGGATACCTCAAGAGCCTTGGTCTAGCTCTTGGGTCACTCGGGACGCAGTCTGGGGGATGACACTTGGCATTCATTGGCGTGCCGAATGTTGAACCCCTGCATGCCCCCTCGCGTGACCGATGTGCTTTTCTAAGGGATTCGCGTGACCTT
>BSBN01000967.1:6097500-6120000 GCA_027924645.1 Cunninghamia lanceolata
TCGCGGCGACTTGGCCCCCAAATGAAGCCATCGTGACCCGTCTCGTCCCAACTTGGGCGAGATGGCAACTTCGGCTGCAGTGACTTGGCGACCTCGATGAGTTGGTCCCCCAAAGAATCCATCACGTCCCCTCCTATCCAGTCCCGCCCCGCCCCGCCCCGCCCCGTCCTGCCCCACTCCGTCAGCCCCATCCCGTCTCGACTTGGGCGAGTTGGCAACTTTGGTCGCGGTGATCTAGGCAACTTGGCACCCCAAAGAATCCATTTTTTTCAAGAGTGGGGTTTCACCGACTATCCTGCCTGTGATGGCCGCCCCATCCACCCAGACTGTCCCATCTGTCTTGTCCACCCTGTCCGCTCCGACCACCCCGATTATCTCACTCGTCCCCGTCCCGACCATCCTGTCCACCTCGCCCCGTCCTGTCCCCATCCTGTCCCCGTCCCTGTGCTCATGATTCCATTTTTTTTCCCAAGTGTGGAGTGGCGTTTCCCTTTGGCTCAGCTGCATTCCTTCCAAGTCTTGGGTGGGGTTGCCTGCACTCGTGAATCCATGTTTTTTTTTCCAAGTGTGTAGTGGGGTTTCCCTTTGGCTCAACCGCATTCCTTCGAAGTCTTGGGTGGGGTTTCCCTCTACCCCAACCGCATTCCTTCCTTCCAAGTCTTGGGTGGGGTTGCTTGCGCTCGTGAATCCATTTTTTTTTTCCAAGTGTGGAGTGGGGTTTCCCTTTGGCTCAGCCGCATTCCTTCCAAGTCTTGGGTGGGGTTGCCTGCACTTGTGAATCCATTTTTTTTTTCCAATTGTGGAGTGGGGTTTCCCTTTGTCTCAACTGCATTCCTTCGAAGTCTTGGGTGGGGTTTCCCTCTACCCTGACCACATTCCTTCCTTCCAAGTCTTGGGTGGGGTTGCTTGCGCTCGTGAATCCATTTTCTTTTTTTTTTTCCAAGTGTGGAGTGGGGTTTCCCTTTGGCTCAACCGCATTCCTTCCAAGTCTTGGGTGGGGTTGCCTGCGCCCACCAATCAATATTTTTCAAGTGTGGAGTGGGGTTTCTCTGACTGTCCCGCCTGTCATGGCCGCCCCATCCATCCCGACTATCCCGTCCATCCTGTCCACCCCAACTGTCCCGTCCACCCTGTCCGCCCCGATTGTCCCGCTTGTCCCCGTCCTGACCATCCAGTCCACCCCGTCCCATCTCGTCCCCGTCCCGTCTCGTCCCCATCCCTGCGCTCGTGAATCCATTTTTTTTCCAAGTGTGGAGTGGGGTTTCCCTTTAGCTCAGCTGCATTCCTTCCAAGTCTTGGGTGGGGTTGCCTGCACTCGTGAATCCATTTTTTTTTTCCAAGTGTGGAGTGGGGTTTCCCTTTGGCTCAATCGTATTCCTTCGAAGTTTTGGGTGGGGTTTCCCTCTGCCCCGACCGCATTCCTTCCTTCGAAGTCTTGGGTGGGGTTCCCTGCGCTCGTGAATCCATTTTTTTTTCCAAGTGTGGAGTGGGGTTTCCCTTTGGCTCAGCCGCACTCCTTCCAAGTCTTGGGTGGGGTTGTCTATTCTCATGAATCCATTTTTTTTTCCAAGTGTGGAGTGAGGTTTCCCTTTGGCTCAACTGCATTCCTTCGAAGTCTTGGGTGGGGTTTCCCTCTGCCCCGACCGCATTCCTTCCTTCCAAGTCTTGGGTGGGGTTGCCTGCACTCGTGAATCCATTTTTTTTTTCCAAGTGTGGAGTGGGGTTTCCCTTTGGCTCAGCCACATTCCTTCCAAGTCTTGGGTGGGGTCGCCTGCACCCACCAATCCATATTTTTCAAGTATGGAGTGGGGTTTCTCCAACTGTCCTGCCTGTCGTGTCCACCCCGTCCATCCCGACTGTCCCGTCCGTCCTGTCCACCCCAGCTGCCCAGTCCACCTTGTCCGCCCCGATTGTCCCACTCATCCCCGTCCCTGTCCCTGTCCTCGTCACGTCCCATCCCGTCACGTTCCTTCCTAGTCTTGAGTGGGGTTTCCCTCTGCCCCGACTGCATCCATTCCGAGTCTTGCACCTATGCCTGTGGAGAAGGGTTTCCATTTGCATCCATTCTCGTCCCCATCCGCGTACCTATCCCCATCCCTGTACCTATCCCCGCCCTGCCCCGCCCCGCCCCGCGCCGCCCCGCGCCGCCCCGCGCTGCCCCACCCCACCCCGGCAACCCTGTCCCGTCCTGACTTGGGTCATAGCGACTTGGCCCCCCAAAGAATCTGTCGCACCCCGCTCCATCCTGTCGAGCCCTGCCCCATCCCGTCAAGCCCCGCCCCATCCTGTCGCGCCCTGCCCTGTCCCATCATGCCCCGCCGCGTCCCGCACTGCCCCGCCCCGCACCTACAACCCCGTCCCATCCCGCCCCATCCCATCCCACCCCGCCTCGCCTCGCCCCACCCCTTCCCGGCAACCCTATCCCGTCCCGAATTGGGTGAGTTGGCGACTTGGGTCGCGGCAACTTGGCCCCCTGAAGAATCCGTCCCGCCCCGCCCCACCCCGTCCGGTCACGTCCAGCCCCGTCCCTGTCCGGTGGGGTTTCTAGAAAATTAAGAGCGGTGGGGTGTCTAGAAAATTAGGACTGGTGGGGTTTCTAGAAAATTAGGACTGGTGGGGTTTCCGCCTACTCGGTGGGGTTACTAGAAAATTGGGAGCAGTGGGGTTTCTGCCTATCTGGTGGGGTTTCTCGAAAAGTAGGAGTGGTGGGGTTTCCGCCTGCCCCATCCCGCCGCACCGTGCCCCACCCCGACAGCACCACCCCGTCCTATCCCGTCCTGACTTGGGCGAGCTGGAGACTTGGCCCCCCAAAGAATCCACCCCACCCCGCCCAGTCCCACCCCGCCCCATCTCGTGCCGTCTCGCACAGCCCCGCACCATCCCACCCCGCCCCGCAACCCCGTCCCGACAACCCCATCCCGTTCCCGACTTGGGCGACTTGGCACCGCAAAGAATCCGTCCCATCCCACCCCGCCCCATCCCATCCCGCCCCATCCCATCCCGTCCCCGTCTTGTGAGGTGGGGTTTCCGTCTGTCTGGTGGGATTTCTAGAAAATTAGGAGTGGTGGGGTTTTCTCCCATTCGGTGGGGTTTCTAGAAAATTAGGAGCGGTGGGGTTTCCGCCTATCCGGTGGGGTTTCTTGAAAAGTAGGAGCGGAAGGGTTTCTGCATGCCCTGTCCCGTCCCGTCATCTCGTCCTGGTAGTCCCGTCCCGACTTGGGCGAGTTGGTGACTTTGGTCACAGCGACTTGGCGACTTGGGCAACTTGGCCCCCCAAAGAATCCATCCCGTCCCATCCCGGTAGCCCCATCCTGTCCTGACTTGGGCGAGTTGGCAACT
Organism: Cunninghamia lanceolata; assembly: GCA_027924645.1. Lineage (NCBI taxonomy): Eukaryota > Viridiplantae > Streptophyta > Pinopsida > Cupressales > Cupressaceae > Cunninghamia > Cunninghamia lanceolata. The sequence goes on from BSBN01000967.1 coordinate 6,100,840, forward strand.
TCAGCCGCAACGACTTGGCCCTTCAAAGAATCCATCCCGTCCCATCCTGTCTCGTCTCATCTCGTCTCGTCTCGTCCCGTCTCGCCCCACCCCGTCTTGACTTGTGTGAGTTGGTGACTTGGCCCCCCAAAGAATCTGTCCCGTCCCGTCCCGACTTCGGTTGTGGCAACTTGGTGACCTGGGCGACTTGGCCCCCGAATGAAGCCATCTCCACCCGTCTCGTCCTAACTTGGGCGAGTTGGCGACATAGGATGGCATTGAGTAAAGAGGTGAATAGAAAAGCACAACGCCCAACCAAAATCTAAAAAGGGTGCAACACTGGGACTTCTCGACAGGTCACCCATCCTAGTACTAGTCCGGCCTAAGTGCGCTTAACTGCGGAGTTTTGATGGGATCCGGTACACTAACGCTGGTATGATCACACCCAACATGAACTTGTCTTCACGCTCTTGTTGTATAATGGCACCGGCCGTCCCGGTGGGGATTCTAGAAAATTAGGAGTGGTGGGGTTTCCAGAAAATCTGGTCTGGTGGGGTTTCCACAAGAACTGGTCTGGTGGGGTTTTTGTAAAATCTAGTCCAGTGTAGTTTCCGTAAAATCTGGTCTAGTGTAGTTTCTGTAAAATCTGGTCTGACGTGGTATCCTCAAAATCCAGTCTGGTGGGATTTCCAGATAATTCAATTCGATGGGGTTCCCATAAAATTTAGGACAGGGGAGCTTGGCAAGTTGGGCCAACTCGACAACTCTGTAGACCTGGGGGACTTGGGTAAATGGTTGACCTAGCCCGAGGGACTTGTTTGACCTAAGGGGGCTTGGACGCTCCAGGGGTACGCCAACATTTCAAAACATGGTCGATGACATGTGCTGTTGGACGTCGTTAGCTAGTGTGGCTAAGGCTTGTCCAGAGGTTGACTCGTGCCACTTCACCAATGTCAGTGGGCGTCGTTGTTTAGGAAACGGGGCAAGGCCCATCGTAAGAACGCAGTTGGGACAAGCTCGGGGGGATGTTGTTCGAGCCCAGTTTTGGGGAACAGGGTTAGGTTCCACTATTGGGGAGGTCAACGAGGAAGGGATGTTTGGGCCCAGTGTCGGGGTTTGTGCTTAGCATTGGGGAATGTTGTAGGAGAGCGAGGTCGGGGCCTAGTGTATGGGAGCATCGTCGGGGAATGTGTTTCAGGGCGAGTGATGGGGAGAGCGATCGCGGAGTGGGGTTGAGGCCTACTGTTAGGAGACTTGCGGTTTTCATAAAATCTGGTCCGGTGGGGTTTCCAAAAGAACTAGTCTAGTGGGGTTTCTGTAAAATTTGGTGCGATGGGGTTTCAACAAAAACTGGTCCGGTAGGTTTTCGTAAAATCTGGTATGGTGGGGTTTCCGTAAAATTCAGTCCGGTGGGGTTTCCACATAATCCATATTGATGGGGTTCCCATAATATTTAGGATGTGCGAACTTGGCAAGTTGGACCAACTCGAGGAAAGCCATCATTTCAAAACATGGTCGGCGCCCTATGCTATCGGATGTCGTTAGTTAGTGGGGCTGGCGCTTGTCCAGAGGTTGACTCAGTGGGCGTCATTGTTTAGGAAAGGGGTTGAGGCCCATTGTAGGGAACGCAGTTGGGACAAGCTCTGGGGGATGTGGTTCGAGCCCAGTTTTGGGGAACAGGGTTGGGGCCCGGTGTTGGGGAAGTCAATGGGGAAGGGCGTTTGGGCCCAGTGTCGGGGTGTGTTAAGGAGGAAAGGTGTTTAGGGCTCGTGCTTAGCATTGGGGAATGTCGCCGGAGTGTGAGGTTGGGGCATAATGTTGGGGAGCATTGTCGGTGAACATGTTTCGGGGCCAGTTTTGGGGAAAGCCATTGTGGAGTGGGGTCGAGGCTTGCTGTTAGGGGACCTGGGGTTCTCATAAAATCTGGTCCAGTGGGGTTTCAATAAAATCTGGTATGGTGGGGTTTCCACAAAGCCTCGTCCGGTGGGGTTTCCATAAAATCTGGTCTGTTGGGGTTTCCGGAAGATATGGTCCGGTGTGGTTTCCACAAGAACTGGTCTGATGGCGTTTTCGTAAAATCTGGTCTGGTGGGGTTTCCAAAAAATTTGGTATAGTGCAGTTTCTATAAAATCTAGTCTGGCGGGGTATCCTCAAAATCAAGTCTGGTGGGGTTTCCAGATAATTCAATTCGATGGGGTTCCCATAGAATTTAGGATGGGGGAGCTTGACAAGTTGGGCTATCTCGACAACTCTGGAGACCGGGGGGACTTGGGCAAATGGGTGACCTGGCTTGAGGAACCTGTTCGACCTAAGGGGGCTTGGATGGCCCAGGGGTAAGCTAACATTTCAAAACATGGTCGGCGACATGCGCTGTTGGACATCGTTATCTAGTGTGGCTTAGGCCTGTCTAGAGGTTGACTCGTGCCACTTCACCAATGTCAGTGGGTGTCGTTGTTTAGGAAAGGGGGCGAGGCCCATAGTAAGGAACGCAATTGGGACAAGCTCTCAGGGATTTTGATCGAGCCTAGTTTTGGGGAACGGGGTTGGGACCCACTGTTGGGGAAGTCAACGAGGAAGGGTGTTTGGGCCCATTGTCAGGGTTTGTGCTTAGCATTGGGGAATGTCATCGAAGAGCGAGGTCGGGGCCTAGTGTTGGGAAGCATCATCAGGGAACGTGTTTCAGGGCGAGTGATGGGGAAAGTGATCACGGAGTTGGGTCGAGGCCTACTGTTAGGGGACTTGGTGTTTTCATAAAATCTGGTCTGGTGGGGTTTCCACAAGAACTAGTCTGGTGGGGTTTCCGTAAAATCTGGTGCGATGGGGTTTCGACAAAGCCCAATCTGGTGGGGTTTTCATAAAATCTGGTACGGTGGGGTTTCCAAAAAATTTGGTCCAGTGTGGTTTCCACAAGAATTGGTCCGGTGGGGTTTCCATAAAATCTAATCTGGTGGGATTTCCATAAAATCTGGTCTGATGGGGTTTCCACAAAATCTAGTCTAGTGCGGTTTCTGTAAAATCTGGTCTGGCAGGGTATCCTCAAAATCAAGTCTGGTGGGGTTTCCATATAATTCAATTCGACGAGGTTCCCATAAAATTTAGGACGGGGGCACTTGGCAAGTTGGGCCAACTTGACAACTTTGGAGACCGGGGGAACTTGGGTAAATGGGTGACCTGGCCCGAGGGACTTGTTGACCTAAGGGGGATTGGATTGTCTAGGGGTAAGCCAACATTTAAAAAACATGGTCGGCGACATGCGCTGTTGGACGTTGTTAGCTAGTGCACTGAGGCCTGTCCAGAGGTTGACTTGTGCCACTTCACCAATGTCAGTGGGCATTGTTGTTTAGGAAAGGGGGCAAGGCCCATTGTAGGGAACGGGATTGGGACAAGCTCTGGGGGATATGGTTTGAGCCCAGTTTTGGGGAACGAGATTGGGGCCCAGTGTTGGGGAAGTCAATGGGGAAGGGTGTTTGGTCGTAGTGTCGGGGTGTGTTAAGGAGGAAAGGGGTTTGGTGCTCGTGCTTAGCATTGGGGAATGTCGTCGGAGTGCGAGGTCGGGGCCTAATGTTGGGGAACATTGTCGATGAACATGTTTCAGGGCGAGTGTTGGGGAAAGCCATTGCGGAGTGGGGTCGAGGCCTACTTTTAGGGGACCTAGGGTTCTCATAAAATCTGGTCCGGTGGGGTTTCATAAAATTTGGTACGGTGGGGTTTCCACAAAGCCTAGTCCGGTGGGGTTTTCATAAAATTTGGTCTGATGGGGTTTCTAGAAAATCTTGTCTGGTGTGGTTTCCACAAGAACTAGTCTGGTGGGGTTTCCGTAAAATCTGGTCTGGTGGGGTTTCCATAAAATCTGGTCTGATGGGGTTTCCACAAAATCTAGTCTAGTGTGGTTTCTGTAAATTTTGGTCCGGTGGGGTATCCTCAAAATCAAGTCCGGTGGGGTTTCCAGATAATTCAATTTGATGGGGTTCCCATAAAATTTAGGATGGGGGCCTTGCTTGGCAAGTTGGGCCAACTCGACAACTCTAGAGACCGGGGGACTTGGGTAAATGGGTGACCTGGCCTGAGGGACTTGTTCGACCTAAGGGGGCTTGGACGGTCGAGGGGTAAGCCAACATTTCAAAAACATGGTTGGTGACATGCACTATTGGACGTTGTTAGCTAGTGTGCTGAGGCCTGTCTAGAGGTTGACTCATGCCACTTCACCAATGTCAGTGGGCATCATTGTTTAGGAAAGGGGGCGAGGCCCATTGTATGGAACGTAATTGGGACAAGCTCTGGGGGATGTCTTTCGAGCCCAGTTTTGGGGAACGGGGTTGGGGCTCAGTGTTGGGGAAGTCAACGGGGAAGGGTGTTTGGTCACAGTGTTAGGGTTCATGCTTAGCATTGGGGAATGTCATCGGAGAGCGAGGTCGGGGCCTAGTGTTGGGGAACATTGTCGGGGAACGCGTTTCGGGGTGAGTGTTGGGGAAAGCCATCGTGGAGTGGGGTCGAGGCCTACTGTTAGGGGACTTGCGATTTTCTTAAAATCTGGTTCGGTGGGGTTTCCACAAGAACTAGTCTGGTGGGGTTTTCGTAAAATCTGGTCCAGTGGGCTTTCCACAAAAAACTGGTCCGGTGGGGTTTTCATAAAATCTGGTATGGTGGGGTTTCCACATAATTCAATTCGATGGTGTTCTCATAATATTTAGGATGGGTGAGCTTGGCAAGTTGGAGCAACTCGAGGAAAGTCATCATTTCAAAACATGGTCGACACCTTGTGCTATCAGACCTCATTAGTTAGTGGGGTCGACGCTTGTCCAGAGGTTGACTCTTGCCACTTTGGCAACTTCAGTGGGTGTCGTTGTTTAGGAAAGGGGTTGAGGCCCATTGTAGGGAACGTAGTTTGGACAAGCTCTGGGGGATGTCGTTCGAGCCTAGTTTTGGGGAACGAGGTTGGGACCTAGTGTTTGGGAAGTCAATGTGGAAGGGTGTTTGGGCCTAGTGTCATTGTGTGTCAAGGAGGTATGGGGTTCAGGGTTCGTGCTTATTATTGGAGAATGTCGTCGGAGTGTGAGGTCAAGGCCCAGTGTTGGGGACTTGGGCAAATGGGTGACCTAGCCCGAGTGACTTGTTCGGCCTAAGGGGGCTTGGATGATCCAGGGGTAAGCCAACATTTCAAAACATGGTCGGCGACATGCGTTGTTGGACGTCCTTAGCTAGTGCGGCTGAGGCTTGTCCAGAGGTTGACTCATGTGACCTTCGCAATGTCAGTGGGCTTCGTTGTTCAAGGTAGGAGGCAAGGCCCATTGTAGGGAACGCAATTGGGACAAGCTCTGGGGGATGTCATTCAGGCCTAGTTTTGGGGAACGGGGTTGGGGCCCAGTGTTCGGGAAGTCAACGGGGAAAGTTGTTTAGGCCCAGTGTTGGGGTGTGTCAAGTAGGAATGGGGTTCGGGGTTCATGCTTAGCATAGGGGAATGTCGTCGAAGAGCGAGGATGGGGCCTAGTGTTGCAGAGCATGGTCGGGGAATGAGTTTCAGCGCCAGTGTTGGGGAAAGCCATCACGGAGTGGGGTTGAGGCCTACTTCTAGGGGACTTGGGATTTTCATAAAATCTGGTCCGGTGGGGTTTCTACAAGAACTGGTCCAGTGGGGTTTCTAGAAAATCTAGTCCGGTGGGGTTTCTGTAAAATCTAGTTTCTGTAAAATCTAGTTCTGTGGGATTTCTATAAAATTTGGTCCAACGGGGTTTGCACAAAATCTAGTCCAATGGGGTTTCTGCAAAATCTGATCCAATGGGGTTTCCACAAAATCTGGCCCATTGGGGTTTCCGTAAAATCTGGTCAGACGTCGTTAGTCAATGGGGTTGAAGCCTATCTAGAGGTTGACTCATACCACTTCGGCGACGTCAGTGAGCATCGTTGTTTAGGAAAGTGGTCGAGGCCCATTGCAGGGAATGTAGTTTGGACAAGCTCTGGGGATGTGGTTTGAGCCCAATTTTGGGGAACGAGGTTGGGGCCCAATGTTTGGGAAGTCAATGGGGAAGGGTGTTTGGGCCCAGTGTTGGGGTGTGTCAAGGAGGAATGGGGTTCATGCTTAGCATTGGGGAATGTCATCGGAGAGCGAGGTTGGGGCCTAGTGTTGGGGAGCATCTTCAGGGAACGTGTTTCGGGGCGAGTGTTGGGGAAAGCCATCATGGAGTGGGGGTCAAGGCATGCTGTTAGGGGACATGGGGTTTTCATAAAATCTAGTCCGGTGGGGTTTCTAGAAAATTTGTTCCAGTGGGGTTTCCACAAGAACTGGTCTGATGGGATTTATGTGAAATCTGGTCAGATGGGGTTTCTGTCAAATCTAGTCTAGTGGGGTTTCTACAAAATTTGGTCCGATGGGGTTTCCGTAAAATCTAGTCTGGTGGGTTTCTTTGAAATCCAATCTGCTGGGGTTTCCACATTATTCAATTCAAAGGGGTTCCCATTAAATTTAGGATAGGCGAGCTCGACAAGTTGGACCAACTCGACAACTCTGGAGACCTGGGGGACTTGGACAAATGGGTGACTTGCCTCAAGCGACTTTTCGGACCTAAGGGGGGCTTGGACGGTCCATGGGAAAACCATCATTTCAAAACATGGTCGGCGCCTTGCATAGTCAGATGCCATTAGTTAGTGCGGTTGAAGCCTGTCTAGAGGTTGACTCGTGCCACTTCGACAACATCAGTGGGTGTCGTTGTTTAGGAAAGGGGTTGAGGCCCATTTTAGGGAACACGATTGGGACAAGCTCTGGTGGATGAGCCCAGTTTTTGGGGAACGAGGTTGGGGCCCAGTGTTGGGGAAGTCAACGGGGAAGGGTGTTTGGGTTGAGTGTTGAAGAGTGTCAAGGAGAAATGGGGTTCGGGGTTCGTGCCTAGCAATGGGGAATGTCATCGGCGAGCGAGGTCGGGGCCTAGTGTTGTGGAGTACCGTAGTTTGTAGAAAGATTCAGTCCGGTGGGGTTTCCATAAAGGTTAAGGTCGTGGGGTGAGCTTCCAAAAATTTGGGAGGTGTTTCCTTAAGAACTGGTCTGGTGGGGTTTCTAAAATTTTCGGTCCGTTGGGGTTTCCAGAAAATTACGTTTGGTGGGGTTTCTAGAAAATTTCATTCGACAGGTTTTCCAAAATATCTAGTCTGGTGGGGTTTCCAGAAAATTTTGTCACACCCCGTCCCATCCTGGCCAAGGCCTGCGACCGGGTTAGGATGGGGCAGCCGGGATGGGACAGGGCAGCCGAGAGGGGAAAGGACAGGACAGTGCAAGACAGGCGGACGGGGCAGGATAGAACGGATGGGATGGTCGAGACGAGACGGAATGGCACAAGATGGGATGGGATGGGACGGGATGGGATGGGCTGGGCCAAGATGGGACGGGATGGGATGGGATGGGACAGGACGAGCTGAGACCAGGTGAGACAGGGTGAGGTGGGGCGGGGCGGGATGGAGCGGGCCGGGTCGGGCTGGGAAGGGACGGGGCTGTCTGCTGTCCGCTATCCCCTGTTTGATGTCCCCTGTCACCTGTCCATTGTCCCCTATCGGCTATCCCCTGTTGGCTGTTGGCTGTCTGCAGGACAGGACAGGACGGGGCAGTCGAGATGGGACAGGACGACCTGGATGGGACAGGGCAGATAGGACGGGAAAGGACAGGACAGTGTGAGACAGGCGGATGAGGCAGGACATAACGGATGAGATGGTCAGGATGAGACAAGATGGGACGGGCCAGGCTGAAGATGGGACGGGATGGGATGGGATGGGACGGGATGAGCGAGACAGTCAGAACAGTCGGGACGGGAACGGGCAGGATGGGGCGGCGGGGCAAGGCGAGACGGGGCGGGGTAGGACGGGACGGGACGGGACGGGGCTGTCCACTATCCTTTGTCCACTATCCCCTTTCCCCTGTCGGCTGTCCACTGTCTACTATCCGCTGTCTGTTTTCCGTTGTCCGCTATCTACTATCTGATGTCTGCTGTCCACTGTCCACTATCCCCTGTCTGCTATCCCACGTCCACTGTCCATAATGCAATGTGAGGTGATTGCGAGCTCTGAGATCAAACCTTCCCTTGTGTAGCATTTAGACTTATAATTACTATGGGGGGGTAGTTTTCGTTACGCCGCTGTCCGCTGTCCCCTGTCCACTTTCTGCTGTCCCCTGTCTGCAATATGTCATCCCCTGTTCTCCATCCGCTATCCGCCATCCAGTGTCTGCCATCCATTGTTCGCCGTCCGCCGTCCCCTGTCCAGTGTCCTCTATCTGCCGTCCCCTATCCGCTGTCCTCTGTCTGCTATCCGTTGTCCGCCGCCCCCTGTCTGTCATCCCTTGTTCATTGTTAGTCGTCTGCCATCCCCTGTTCTTTGTCCACTGTCCCCTGTTTGCTGTCCTTTGTGGCCTGTCCGCCGTCTGCTGTGGCCCGTCTGCTGTCCCTCATCACCTGTTCGTCGTCCCCTGTCCATTGTCCCATGTCCACTATCCCCTGTCCACTGTCCGCTATGGCCTATCTGCTGTCCACCGTCCCCTGTCCATTGTCCGCCGTCTCCTGTCTGCCATCCACCATCCGCTGTCCCCTTTCTGCCGTCCGCTGTGGCCTGTCCGCTATCTGCTGTCCGCTATCAACTGTCCGCTGTCCCCTGTCCACCGTCCGCTATCCCCTATCCGCCGTCCGTTGTCCATACCAGAATCTGAGGTGATTGCGAGCTCCAAGCTCAACCTTCCGTTGTGATGCGTTTAGACTTATAAATACTATAAGGGGTGGTGTTCATGAGGCTGTCGAGTCCATGTGCAGACATCCGAGTTGCATTCCAATGCAGGAAATCCGAGTCGCAACACCAGAGAAATCATAGAGGCGAGCTCGAGCTGGGATGACAGATTGTGAGGTAATTGCGAGCTCCAAGCTCAACCTTCCGTTGTGCTGCGTTCAGCCTTACAACTACTATAGGGGGGTGGTGTTCATGAGGGTGCCGAGTCCATGTGCGGAAATCCAAGTTTTCATTACAATGCAGGAAATCCGAGTTGCATTGCAATGCAGGATATCTGGGCTGTTTTTGGGCGAGCTGATTCTGGACGAAGAGAGAGATGACGGAAAGTGAGGTAATTGCGATCTTCGAGCTCAACCTTCCATTGTGCTACATTCAGACTTATAACTACTATAGGGGGGGTGGTGTTCATGAGGGTACTAAGTCCATGTGCTGAAATCTGAGTTTGCATTGCAATGCAGGAAATCCGAGTTGCATTGCAATGCAGGAAATCCGAGTTGCATTGCAATGCAGGATATCTGGGCTGTTTCTGGGCGAGCTGATTCTGACCGAAGAGAGAGATGACGGAAAGTGAGGTAATTGCGAGCTCCGAGCTCAACCTTCCGTTGTGCTGCATTCAGACTTATAACTACTATAGGGGGTGGTGTTCATGAGGGTGCCGAGTCCATGTGCGGAAATCTGAGTTTGCATTGAAATGCAGGAAATCCGAGTTGCATTGCAATGCAAGATATCTGGGCTATTTCTGGGCGAGCTGATTCTATCCGGTCTATTTCTGGGTGAGCTGATTCTATCCAGGCTATTTCTGGATGAGCTGATTCTATCTATGCTATTTCTGGGTGAGTTGATTCTATCCGGGCTGTTTCTGGGTGAGCTAATTCTATCCAGGGCTGTTTTTGGGTGAGCTGATTCTATCCGGGGTTGTTTCTAGGTGAGCTAATTCTATCCGGGCTGTTTCTAGGTGAGCTGATTCTATCCGAGCTGTTTCTGGGCGAGCTGATTCCGGCCAAAGATAGAGATGATGGAAAGTGAGGTAATTGCGAACTCTCGACTCAGCCTTCCGTTGTGCCGCGTTCAGACTTATAACTACTATGGGGGAAGGTGTTTGGGCATTTCATGGCATTGTCCACGCTGACCCCCCCACGTGCCCCTGTAGGATGGAACCATGTGATGTGCCAATGTATATGAGCTGTTTAAGAATGGGCAAGTCCCTTGAGGGTACAGCTCGGGCTCCTTGGTGCAGGATAATGTGATTGCTACGGTGACATGCGGAATCAACCCAGATGCTATGCTGAGGCTCTGTGGGCATCACAGTTGGAACGGAATCGTCATTGGATGCACGCTCAAAATAATCCCTTTACATTCCAATGCCATGACCTAATACTAGGAACCTCAGTAGCGTCCATCTAGCTTCTGGGTTGCTTTAGATGGTTGCGAGATGCCATGCGGGAGGCCGAATAGAGAGATGACAGAAAGTGAGGTAATTGCGAACTCTCGACTCAGCCTTCCATTGTGCCGCGTTTAGACTTATAACTACTATGGGGGAAGGTGTTTGGCCATTTCATGGCATTGTCCACGTTGACCCCCCTGCGTGCCCCTATACGATGGAACCATGTTCAGTGCCAAGGTATACGAGATATTTATGAATGGGCAAGTCCCCTGAGGGTACAGCTCGGGCTCCTTGGTGTAGGATAATATGATTGCTACGGGGACATGCGGAAGTGACCCAGATGCTATGCTGAGGCTCTGTGGGCATCACAGTTGGAACAGAATCGTCATTGGATGCATGCTCGGAACGGTCCCTTTACATTCCAATGCCGTGACCTGATACTGGGATACCTCGGTAGCGTCCGTCTAGCTTTTGGGTTGCTTTAGATGTTTGGGAGATGCCATACGGGAAGCCTAAGAGAGAGATGACAGAAAGTGAGGTAATTGCAAACTCTCGACTCAGCCTTCCGTTGTGCCGCGTTCAGACTTATAACTACTATGGGGGAAGGTGTTTGGGCATTTCATGGCATTGTCCACGCTAACCCCCCTGCGTGCCCCCGTACGATGGAAACATGTGATGTGCCAAGGTATACGAGCTGTTTACAAATGGGCAAGTCCCGTAAGGTGACAGCTCGGGCTCCTTGGTGCAGGATATTTTCCACACTACAGGGACATGCAGAAGCGACCCAAATGCTATGCGGAGGCTCTGTGGCCATCACAGTTGGAATGAAATCTTCATTGGATGCATGCTTGGAACGGTCCCTTTACATTCCAATGCCGTGACCTGATACTGGGATACCTCGGTAGCGTCTGTCTATAGCTTTTGGGTTGCTTTAGATGGTTGCGAGATGCCATACAGAAGATGGAAGAGGGATATCTCGACCTAGCCTACCATTGTCCCGAAGAGAGATCTCGATTGGCATTTGATGGCCTGCTAAATGCGGATCCCCCGCGTGCTCCCTCGCATGATACACGTCCTGTGCCAAGGCATTCGTACGGCCTTTCGAATGGCCAGTCCCAGGAGGGGACAAATTGGGCACCTTTGAGCAGCACATTTTTCATGCGATGGGGACTTGCGGAAGCCACTCGGATTGGGACACCCAGTTGCTATGCAGAGGCTTTGTGGGCATCACAGTTGGATGGAATCGACATTGGACACACGCTCGGAATGGTCCCTTTATAATCCAATGTCGTGCCTCATTCCTGCGATGACTCTAGAGCCTTTGTCTAGCTCTTGGGTCACTCAAGACAGTGGCGAAAAAGCCATTTTTGGGGGAATGACGGTTGGCATTGCCAATTGTCACCCCCGCACGTGCATCCATTCTATGATTGGAGCATATGCAAAACTCGGCAGTTGAATGGACTCAGACTGGGACACCCAGTTGCTATGCGAAGGCTCTGTGGGCATCACAGTCAGAACGAAATCGACATTGGATGTACGCTCAAAATGGTCCCTTTACAATCCAATGCAGTGACCTGATATTGGGATACCTCGTGAGCCTGCGTCTAGCTCTTGGGTTGCTCAAGACAGTTCTGGGGTATGACGCTTGGCATTCGGTGGCATGCCTATGCTAACCCCCCGCTGCGTGCCCCCTCTCATGATCCATGTCCTATGCTAAGGCATTCATGCAGCCTTTCGAACAGCCAGTCCCAGGAGGGGACAACTCAGGCTCCTTGGTGCAGTACATCTTCATGCGATGGGAGCTTTGCGGAAGCGACTCGGATTGGGACACCCAGTTGCTATGCAGAGGCTTTGTTGGCATCACAGTTGTAATGGAATCAGCATTGGACGCACACTTGGAACGGTCCCTTTACAATCCAATGCAGTCACCTGATACTGGGATACCTCGTGAGCCTGCGTCTAGCTTTTGGGTCACTCGAGACAGTCATGAAAAAGTCACTTTCAGGGGAACGACTATTCACATTGCTAATTGCCACCCCACGCTTGCTTCCATTCTATGATTGGGGCATATGCAAAACTCGACAGTTGAATGGACTCGGACTTGGACACCCAGTTGCTATGCGGAGGCTCTATGGGCATCACAGTTGTAACAGAATCGGCATTGGATACACGCTCAGAATGGTCCCTTTACAATCCAATGCAGTGACCTGATACTGGGATACCTTGTGAGCCTGTGTCTAGCTCTTGGGTCGCTTGGGACAATTCTGAGGTATGACGCTTGGCATTCAGTGGCGTGCCTATGTTGACCCCCTGCCGCGTGCCCCCTCGCATGATCCATGTACTGTGCCAAGGCATTCATGCAGCCTTTTGAACGGCCAGTCCCAGGAGGGGATAGCTCAGGCTCCTTGGTGCAACACATCTTTCTTGCGATGGGAGCTTTGCGGAAGTGACTCGGATTAGGACACCCAGTTGCTATGCAGAGGCTTTGTTGGCATCACAGTTGTAACAGAATCGGCATTGGACGCATGCTCGAAACGGTCCCTTTACAATCCAATGCAGTGACCTGATACTGGGATACCTCGTGAGCCTGTGTCTAGCTCTTGGGTCGCTCGGGACAGTCGTGAAAAAGCCACTTTTGGGGGAACGACGGTTGGCATTGCCAATTGCCACCCCCGCACGTGCTTCCATTCTATGATTGGGGCATATGCAAAACTCGACGATTGAATGGACTTGGACTTGGACACCCAATTGCTATGTGAAGGCTCTATGGGCATCACAGTTGTAACAGAATCAGCATTGGATGCATGCTCAGAACAGTCCCTTTACAATCCAATGTAGTGACTTGATACTAGGATACCTTGTGAGCCTGTGTCTAGCTCTTGGGTCGCTCAGGACAGTCCTGGGGTATGACTTTTGGCATTCAATGGCCTACTATGTTGACCCCCCCTCACGTGCCCCCTCGCATGATCCATGTCCTATGCCATGACACTCGTGTGGCCTTTCGAACGACCAGTCCCAAGAGGGGATAGCTCGGGCTCCTTGGTGCAGCACATCTTTCACACGATGGGATCTTTGCAGAAGCGACTCGGATCAGAATGGTCCCTTTATAATCCAATGTCGTGCCCCGTTGCTACGATACCTCTGGAGCCTTCCTCTAGCTCTTGTGTCGCTCGGGACAGTTGTGAAAAGCCATTTTCAGGGGAACGATGGTTGGCATTGCCGATTGTCACCCCCGCACATGCTTACATTCTATGATTGGGGCATATGCAAACTCGCCGGTGGAATGGACTCGGACTGGGACACCTAGTTGCTATGCGGAGGCTTTGTTGGCATCACAGTTGGAGGGAATCAGCATTGGATGCATGCTTGGAATGGTCCCTTTACAATCCAATGTAGTGACTGGATACTGGGATACCTCGTGAGCCTGTGTCTAGCTCTTGGGTCGCTTGGGACAGTCCTGGGGTATGACGTTTGGCATTCAATTGCGTGCCTATGCTGACCCTTCCCCCCCTCACATGCCCCATCGCCTGATCCATGTCCGGTGCCAAGGCACTCGTGCAGCCTTTTGAATGGTAAGTCCCAGGAGGGGACAGCTTGGGCTCCTTAGTGCAGCACATCTTTCACGTGATGGGCGCTTTGCGGAAGCGACTCGGATCGGGACACCCAGTTGGATGGAATCAGACATTGGATGCACGCTCGGAATGGTCCCTTTATAATCCAATGTCGTGCCCCGTTGTTGTGATACCTCTGGAGCCTTCGTCTAGCTCTTGGGTCACTCGAGACAGTTGTGGAAAGCCATTTTCGAGGGAAGGACATTTGGCATTGCCAGTTGTCACACCCCCGCATGTGCTTCCATTCTATGATTGGGGCATATGCAAACTCGGCAGGGGAATGTACTCGGACTGGGCCATCCAATTGCTATGCAGAGGCTCTGTGGGCATCACAGTCGGAACGGAATCGGCATTAGATGCACGCTCAAAACGGTCCCTTTACAATCCAATGCAGTGACCAAATTACTGGGATACCTCGTGAGCCTGCGTCTAGCTCTTGGGTCTCTCGGGACCATCTTGGGGTATGATGGTTGGCATTCAATGGCATGCCTATGCTGACCCCCCCGCGTACCCCCATCGTGTGACTCATGTGTTGTGCCAAGGCATTCATGTGGCCTTTTGAATGGCCAGTCCCTAGGAGGGGACAGCTTGGGCTCCTTGGTGCATAACGTTTTTCACGCGAAGGGGGCTATGCGGTAGCGACTCGTATCAGAACACCCAATTGCTATGCGGAGGCTTTGTGGGTATCACAGTTGGACGGAATTAGCATTGGACGCACGCTCTGAATGGTCCCTCTATAAATGCAATGTCGTGCCCCATTGCTGTGATACCTCCGTAGCCTTCGTCTAGCTCTTGGGTCGCTCAAGACAGTTGTGAAAAGCCATTTTCAGGGGAACGGCGGTTGACATTGCCAATTGTGACCTCCGCACGTGCCTTCATTCTATGATTGGGGCATATGCAAACTCGGCGGGGGAATGGACTCAAACTAGGACATCCAGTTGCTATGCGGAGGCTCTATGGGCATCACAGTCGAAATGGAATCGGCATTGGATGCACACTCAGAATAGTCCCTTTACAATCCAATGCAGTGATCAGATACTGGGATACCTCCGGAGCCTCGATCTAGCTCTTGGGTCGCTCGGGACGCAGTCTAGGGGATGACGCTTGGCATTCATTGGTGTGCCTAATTCTGAACCCCTACATGCCCCCTCGTGTGACCGATGTGTTGTTCCAAGGGATTCCGTGGCCTTTCAAATGGCCAGTCCCAGGAGGGGACAACTCGGGCTCCTTATTGCAGCACACTTTTTCACGCAATGGGGACTTTGCAGAAGCGACTCGGATCAGGACACCCAGTTGCTATGCGGAGGCTCTGTGGGCATCACAGTGGGAAGGAATCAGCATTGGATGCATGCTGGCTCGGAACGGTCCCTTTATAATCCATTTCCATGTCCCGTTACTATGATACCTCTAGAGCCTACGTCTAGCTCTTGGGTCGCTCGGCAAGGTCGTGCAAATTCAGTGTGCGCTATGGGAAGTATGGATATGGCGAGTCTCTGACTAGGATAGTTTCTCTGCGAAGAGTGGCATGATGGTTGATGAGGCAATTCGATTCAGTCTCAAGCTTTGGCCTAGAGCCACTGTGAAGTCTGTCAATTCTCTCTTTCCAGCTCGTCTCCACCCAGAAACAAAATTGACAACAGGTAATCGGTCTCATTCTTGATTGTTCCTGGAGGTAATCTTTAGAACTTTTGGAATTGACCTCTCACTTCGTCTCCTCTCTTGTGATGAGTAGTGTGCTTGTGCCATTTTCTTGGTGGCATTCACGTCGCAAATATTGTGGAGGGAGAGTCTCTGTAGCTGCCCTCAGGGGCAATCGGTGGGCTCTCATCTCCGTATTCGGTTGGCATTCACCATGCACGTAGGTTGCAGAATAATTTGCAAGTCTATTGGTGTTTGGCACTTGTCCACGAATGATGCGTTGGTCCCGAAGTGCATGTTACTAGCATTTTCTGCCATTGTCTTGGATCTTTGGCACGCCCATTCCTTGCAATCGAACTTCTCAGAGCCATTTATGAGTTTGAGAGGGATGGGCAGGGTTTGACACCTCCATCGTTGCGTGCTTCTTCTTCTCGAGATCTTTTGACTGAGCCATGTCAGTGCTCAAGGCAAATGACTTGTGGTGGGGGGCGACGTTACATGACGGAGTTGTCCATGGCAAGTTTTTTCAGGCTTGGTGCCCATTTGAAACCCTCGAGCACATCGACGACACGGTCTCGCCCTTTGGTTGCGGCCTTGACATACGTCTTGCATGTGTTCTTCACGAAGCATTTCGGTGTCCCCTTGAGGTTGTCTTAAAGCTTGGTCGCACAGTGGTTTGGGTCATCATATAAATGCTTTGCATCTTACGTTTTCCTGCCGTGTGGCGATACGAAATGCTTTTGAGCAGGGGCTCACAAGAGGACGGATCCGTAGAATTGGCACGGGCATGTTCGTCGATTGTACGTGAGTGCTAAATAACGATGTGTTGTTGGTATCTTCGTCCCTGAGAATGTGGTCCTTCGAGGCAGAGTGTTTCATGTTGGTCGAGCCAGTCTTGTCTGTGTGCGGTGCGCCACTCCAAGTGCGTAGGGGGCATATCCCTGGGAAATAGATGTCCTTGAGTGGCCTTAATTGGTCGCGTGCATGACGTATTGTCTCACAGCATTACCGTCCCGAGCAGGGGCAGCCTGGAGATGTCAGGTAAAGGGTTTCGTACGGGATGTTCTTCCCAGGTTCCTGTGAATTGAGGCTCCTTGTCGTCATGCTCTGGCCTTCATAGAATCGTCTGTCATGGGCGGCCTCTTGTGTCAGTGACGATGATGCGCCGGGCCCCGTGCCTCGATGAAAAGCGTTTATGCTTGTCGAGATGTGATTTGTTTGTGTGGTGCGTGCCACTCCATGTGCGTAGGGGGCATATGCCTGAGAAATGGATGCCCTCGAACGGCCTTATAATAGAGGTGGCCGTGTGCACGGCTCGTTCTGCACATGCAAGCACATCGCGAGCGGAGGCCAGTTTTGAGAAGCAGGGTAAAGGGTACCATACGGGATGTTCTTCCCAGGTTCCTGTTAACCTAAGCTCATTGCTGTCCCACTCCAGCCTGTGTAGATCTTTTCCTTGGAGCTCGATGTTCCTGGCAACAACGGACCCCCATCGATATTTGGCTTCAACATCCCCCTTTCTCCTCGAAGAATGTGGACCTCGCCCGAGGGAAATTGCATGCGTTCGTCAAGACGGTCTTGTCTGTGCGGTTGCGCCACTCCAAGTGCATAGGGGGCATATGCCTGGGAAATGGATGTCTCTGAGCGGCCTTATAATAGAGGTGGCCGCGCCGCGGTGCATTCCATGCAGACCTGGCCTTCGCGAGTAGGGGCGTCTCTAAGAAGTAGGGTAAAGGGCTTTATACAGGATGTTCTTCCTAGGAGCCTATCAACTGATTCTCCTTGCCACCTCGCTCCATCCTACGTTTGACATTTTCTTCGAAGCTTTCCCCATGGACGCTGTCATTGCTCGAGGAGGGACTTGTTTATGTTGGGTCGAGAGGGGCCTATCTATGCGGGTGCGTCACTCCAAGCGCATAGGGGGCATATGCCTAGGAAATGGATGTCTCTGAGCGGCCTTATAATAGAGGTGGCCGCGTGTGCGACGCATTCCGTCCAGAGACATCGATATTGTTCCTCCTCATCCACGACCCCGGGCCTTCAACCATTAAATCTTACCCCCCCTGCTAGGCTGACCTGAAACTTGCGCAGGTATCAAGGTTTCCCGCATTGCCGCGCCCTCTCATCTCTTTCTCTCGAGTCGTGGGTGTCTCTGCTAGTTTTTGTTTGGTCTCAAGGAGGAATGCATGCTCTCTTTTCGGTTTCCCATGTGGGCGGGTTCTCGTGCGGCCTCCGGGAGGCACGCGGCGGCCCGTTCATGCTTGGAAGCTACCTGGTCGATCCTGCCAGTAGTCATATGCTTGTCTCAAAGATTAAGCCATGCATGTCTAAGTATGAACTATTTCAAACTATGAAACTGCGGATGGCTCATTAAATCAGTTATAGTTTCTTTGATGGTACTTTGCTACTCGGATAACCATAGTAATTCTAGAGCTAGTACGTGCACCAAATCCTGACTCTTGGAAGGGATGCATTTATTAGATAAAAGGTCAGCACGGGATCGCCTGCTAGTCTGGTGATTCATGATAACTCGACAGATCGCACGGCCTTTGTGCCGACGACGCTTCATTCAAATTTCTACCCTATCAACTTTTGATGGTAGGATAGAGGCCTACCATGGTGGTGACAAGTAATAGAGAATTAGGGTTCGATTCCAGAGAGGGAACCTAAGAAATGGCTACCACATCGAAGGAAGGCAGCAGGCGTGCAAATTACCCAATCCTGACATGGTGAGGTAGTGACAATAAATAACAATACTGGGCTCATCAAGTCTTGTAATTGGAATGAGTACAATCTAAATCCCTTAACAAGGATCCATTGGAGGGCAAGTTTGGTGCCAGCAGCCACGGTAATTCCAGCTCCAATAGCGTCTATTTAAGTTGTTGCAGTTAAAAATCTCGTAGTTGGACCTTGGGTCATCACGGTCGGTTTGCCTACTCGGTGTGCACTGGCCCTCACGTCCCTTCTGCCGGCGGCATGTTCCTGGCCTTAATTGGCTGGGTCACAGTTCCGGCGTCGTTACTTTGAAAAAATTAGAGTGCTTAAAGCAAGCCTACGCTCTGAATACATTAGCATGGAATAACGCGATAGGAGTCTGGTCCTGTTCCGTTGGCCTTTGGGACCGGAGTAATGATTAATAAGGACTGTCGGGGGCATTCATATTTCATTGTCAGAGGTGAAATTCTTGGATTTATGGAAGAACCATTGCGAAAGCATTTGCCAAGGATGTTTGCATTAATCAAGAATGAAAGTTGGACGCTCGAAGACGATCAGATACTGTCCTAGTCTCAACCATAAACGATGCCGACTAGGGATCGGTGGATGTTGCTCTAAGGACTCCACCACCACCTTCTGAGAAATCAGAGTGTTTGGGTTCCGGGGGGAGTATGGTCGCAAGGCTGAAACTTAAAGGAATTGACAGAAGGGCACCACTAGGAGTGGAGCCTGTGGCTTAATTTGACTCAAAATGGGGAAACTTACCAGGTCCAGACATAGTAAGGATTGATAGATTGAGAGCTCTTTCTTGATTTTACGGGTGGTGGTACATGGCCGTTCTTAGTTGGTGGAGCGATTTGTCTGGTTAATTCTGTTAGCGAACGAGACCTCAACCTGCTAACTAGCTACGCGGAGGTTCCCCTTTGCGGCCAGCTTCTTAGAGGGACTATGGCCGTTTAGGCCATGGAAGTTTGAGGCAATAATAGGTTTGTGATGCCCTTAGATGTTTTGGCCCGCACGCGCACTACACTGATGCAACCAACGAGTTTTTCTCCCTGGCCTGAAAGGTTCGGGAAA
>BSBN01000967.1:6125000-6155000 GCA_027924645.1 Cunninghamia lanceolata
GGGGTTTCCCTTTGGCTCAACCGCATTCCTTCGAAGTCTTGGGTGGGGTTTCCCTCTGCCCCGATCACATTCCTTCCTTCCAAGTCTTGGGTGGGGTTGCCTGCGCTTGTGAATCCGGTGGGGTTTTTAGAAAATTAAGAGGGGTGGGGTTTCTGCTTGTCCGGTGGGGTTTCCACCTATCCAGTGGAGTTTCTAGAAATTTATGAGTGGTGGGGTTTCTAGAAAATTAGGAGTAGTGGGGTTTCTGCCTATCCGGTGGGGTTTCCGCCTGTCCGGTGGGGTTTCTGTGTGAGGTAATTACGAAAAAAAAGCTCAACCTTCCATTGTGCTGTGTTCAGACTTATAACTACTATGGGGGAATGGTGTTTGGACGGGCCTGTCCGAGCATTAGCTTTTATATATATATATATATATATAACGCGAGCGTGGCGACTTGGCGAATTGGGCGAATTGGCGAATTGGTGAATCCATCTCGACCCGTCCCGTCCCGGCAGCCTCGTCCCGGCAGTCCCGTCCCGACTTGGGCGAGTTGGTGACTTCGGCCGTGACGACTTGGGCCCACAAAGAATCCATCCTATCCGGCCCCACCCGGTCCCATCCCGACTTGGGCGACTTGGCGACTTCTGTCGCGGCGACTTGGCCCCCGAATGAAGTCATCTCGACCCGTCCCGTCCCGACTTGGGCGAGATGGCGACTTCGGCCGCGGCAACTTGGTGACCTTGACGACTTGGCCCCCCAAAGAATCCATCACGTCCCACCTTGTCTAGTCCTGCCCCGCCCCGCCCCGCTCCATCCAGCCCCGCTCCATCCCGCCCCACTCCGTCAGCCCCATCCCGTCCTGACTTGGGCGAGTTGGCAACTTCGGTCGTGGCGACCTGGGCGACTTGACACCCCAAAGAATCCATATTTTTCAAGAGTGGGGTTTCGCCAACTGTCCTACCTGTCACGGCCACCCCATCCACCCAGATTGTCTCGTCCATCCTGTCCAACCAGGCTGCCCCATCCACCCTGTCTGCCTCGACCAACCTGATTGTCCCACTTGTCCCCATCCCTACCATCCTGTCCGCCCCGTCCTGTCACCGTCCCATCCCGTCCCCGTCCCTGCGCTCGTGAATCCATTTTTTTTCCAAGTGTGGAGTGGGGTTTCCCTTTGGCTCAGCTACATTCCTTCCAAGTCTTGGGTGGGGTTGCCTGCGCTCGTGAGTCCATTTTTTTTTCCAAGTGTGGAGTGGGGTTTCCCTTTGGCTCAACTGCATTCCTTCGAAGTCTTGGGTGGGGTTTCCCTCTGCCCCGACCGCATTCCTTCCTTCCAAGTCTTGGGTGGGGTTGCCTGCGCTCGTGAATCCCCGTCCCGCCCCGCCCCGCCCCTGAAACCCTGTCCTGTGCTGCCCCGTCCTGACTTGGGCGAGTTGGTGACTTGGGTTGGAGCAACTTGGCCCCTCGAAGAATCCGTCCCACCCCCTGCCCTGTCTCGTCACGTCTAGCCCCGTCCTCGTCCGGTGGGGTTTCTAGAAAATTAAGAGCAGTGGTGTTTCTAGCAAATTAGGACTGGTGGGGTTTCTACCTATTCGGTGGGGTTTCTAGAAAATTAGGAGCGGTGGGGTTTCTACCTATCTGGTGGGGTTTCTCAAAAAGTAGGAGCGGTGGGGTTTCTACCTACCCCGTCCCGCCGCGCCCCGCTTTACCCCGGCAGCACCGCCCCATCCTGCTCCGTCCCAACTCGGGCGAGTTGGAGACTTGGCCCTCCAAAGAATCCGCCCCGCCTCGCCCAGTCCTACCTCGCCCCGTCTCGTCCCGTCCCGCACCACCCCGCATTGTCCCACCCCGTCTTGTCCCGTCCAGCACCACCCCGCACCGTCCCGCCCCGTCTCGTCCTGTCCCGCACCGTCCCGCCCCACCTCGGCAACCGCATCCCAACTTGGGCAACTTAGGACCCCAAAGAATCCGCCCCCCGGTGGCCAGCCGCGCCCCACCCTGGCAGCCCCATCCCGTCCCGCCCCGTCCTGACTTGGGCGAGTTGCTGACTTGGCCCCCAAAAGAATCTGTCCCGCCCCATCCCGCCACACCCCTGCAACCCCGTCTCGTCCCATCCTGTCTCGACTTGGGTGACTTGGCGACTTGGCCCCCCAAAGAATATGTCCCGCCCTGCCCTGTCCTGCCGCACCGCGCCCCCACCCGTCCCTGTCCCCGTCCCCGTCCTATCCTGTCCTATCCTGGTACGTCCAGCCTCATCCGTAAAATTCAATCCGGTGGGGTTTCCGTAAAATTCAATCCGGCGGGGTTTCCACATAATCCATATCGATGGGATTCCCATAATATTTAGGATGTGCGAGCTTGGCAAGTTGGACCAACTCGAGGAAAGCCATCATATCAAAACATGGTCGACGCCCTGCGCTATCGAATGCCGTTAGTTAGTGGGGCTAGCGCTTGTCCAGAGGTTGACTCTTGCCACTTCAGCAACATTAGTGGGCGTCGTTGTTTAGGAAAGGGGTTGAGGCTCATTGTAGGGAACGCAGTTGGGACAAGCTTTGGGGGATGTGGTTCGTGCCTAGTTTTGGGGAATGGGGTTGGGGCCAGGTGTTGGGGAAGTCAATGGGGAAGGGTGTTTGGGCCCAGTGTCGGGGTGTGTCAAGGAGGAAAGGTGTACGGGGCTTGTGCTTATCATTAGGGAATGTCATCGGAGTGCGAGGTCGGGGCCTAATGTTGGGGAGCATCATCGGTGAACGTGTTTCAGGGCGAGTGTTGGGGAAAGCCATTGTAGAGTGGGGTTGAGGCCTGCTATTAGGGGACTTGGGGTTCTCATAAAATCTGGTCCGGTGGGGTTTCAATAAAATCTGGTACGGTGGGGTTTCCACAAAGCCTGGTCCAGTGAGGTTTTCATAAAATCTGGTCTGGTGGGGTTTCCAGAAGATCTGGTCTTGTGTGGTTTCCACAAGAATTGGTCCGGTGGGGTTTCCGTAAAATCTGGTCCACTGGGGTTTCCGTAAAATCTGGTATAGTGCGGTTTTTGTAAAATCTAGTCCGGCGGGGTATCCTCAAAATCAAGTCTGGTGGGGTTTCCAGATAATTCAATTCGATAGGGTTCGAATAAAATTTAGGATAGGGGAGCTTGGCAAGTTGGGCCATCTCGACAACTCTGGAGACTAGGGGGACTTGGGTAAATGGGTGACCTGGCCTGAGGGACTTGTTCGACCTAAGGGGGCTTGGATGGCCCAGGGGTAAGCCAACATTTCAAAACATGGTCGGCGACATGCGCTGTTGGACGTCGTTAGCTAGTGCGGCTAAGGCCTATCTAGAGGTTGACTCGTGCCACTTCGCCAACGTCAGTGGGCGTCATTGTTTAGGAAAGGGGGCGAGGCCCATTGTAAGGAACGCAATTGGGACAAGCTCTGGGGGATGTTATTCGAGCCTAGTTTTGGGGAACGGGGTTGGGGCCTAGTGTTGGGGAGCATCGTCGGGGAACGTGTTTCAGGGTGAGTGATGGGGAAAGTGATCACGGAGTGGGGTCGAGGCCTACTGTTAGGGGACTTGGTGTTTTCATAAAATCTAGTCCGGTGGGGTTTCCACAAGAACTGGTCCAGTGGGGTTTCCGTAAAATTTGGTGTGATGGGGTTTCGACAAAGCCCAGTCTAGTGGGGTTTTCATAAAATCTGGTACGGTAGGGTTTCTGAAAAATCTGCTCCGGTGTGGTTTCCATAAGAATTGGTCCGGTGGGGTTTCTGTAAAATCTGGTCCGGTGGGGTTTCCGTAAAATCTGGTCCGATGGGGTTTCCACAAAATCTGGTCTAGTGCAATTTCTGTAAAATCTGGTCTAGCGGGGTATCCTCAAAATCAAGTCCGGTGGGGTTTCCATATAATTCTATTCGACGGGGTTCCCATAAAATTTAGGACGAGGGTGCTTGGCAAGTTGGGCCAACTTGACAACTTTGGAGACCGGGGGAACTTGGGTAAATGGGTGACCTGGCTCGAGGGACTTGTTCGACCTAAGGGGGCTTGGATGGTCTAGGGGTAAGCCAACATTTCAAAAACATGGTCGGTGACATGCGCTGTTGGATGTTGTTAGCTAATGCGCTGAGGCCTGTCCAGAGGTTGACGCGTGCCACTTCACCAACATCAGTGGGCATCGTTGTTTAGGAAAGGGGGCAAGGCCCATTGTAGGGAACGGGATTGGGACAAGCTCTGGGGGATGTGGTTCGAGCCTAGTTTTGGGGAATGGGGTTGGGGCCCAGTGTTGGGGAAGTCAATGGGGAAGGGTGTTTGTCGCAGTGTCGGGGTGTGTCAAGGAGGAAAGGGGTTTGGGGCTCGTGCTTAGCATTGGGGAATGTTGTCGAAGTGCGAGGTCGGGGCCTAATGTTGGGGAGCATCGTCGGTGAACGTGTTTCAAGGCGATTGTTGGGGAAAGCCATTGCAGAGTGGGGTCGAGGTCTGCTGTTAGGGGACCTGGGGTTCTCATAAAATCTGGTCCGGTGGGGTTTTGTAAAATTTGGTACGGTGGGGTTTCCACAAAGCCTGGTCCAGTCAGGTTTTCATAAAATCTGGTCTGGTGTGGTTTCCAGAAAATATGGTCCGGTGTGGTTTCCACAAGAACTAGTCTAGTGGGGTTTCCGTAAAATCTAGTCTGGTGGGGTTTTTGTAAAATCTGGTTTGATGGGGTTTCCACAAAATCTGGTCTAGTGCAGTTTCTGTAAAATCTGGTCCGGCGGGGTATCCTCAAAATCAAGTCTGGTGGGTTTTCCATATAATTCAATTTGATGGGGTTCCCATAAAATTTAGGACAGGGGCCTTGCTTGACAAGTTGGGCCAACTCGACAACTCTGGAGATCGGGGGACTTGGGTAAATGGGTGACCTGGCCCAGGGGACTTGTTCGACCTAAGGGGGCTTGGACGGTCGAGGGGTAAGCCAACATTTCAAAAACATGGTCGGCGACATGTGTTGTTAGACGTTGTTAGCTAGTGCACTGAGGCCTATCCAAAGGTTGAATCGTGCCACTTCGCTAATGTCAGTGGGCATCATTTTTTAGGAAAGTGGGTGAGGCCCATTATAGGGAACGTAATTGGGACAAGCTCTGGGGGATGTCGTTCGAGCCCAGTTTTGGGGAACGGGGTTGGGGCCTAGTGTTGGGGAAGTCAACGGGGAAGGGTGTTTGGTCGCAGTGTCGGGGTTCGTGCTTAGCATTGGGGAATGTAATCGGAGAGTGAGGTCGGGGCCTAGTGTTGGGGAGCATCGTCGAGGAATGTGTTTCAGGGTGAGTGTTAGGGAAAGCCATCGCGGAGTGGGGTCGAGGCCTACTGTTAGGGGACTTGCGGTTTTCATAAAATCTAGTCCGGTGGGGTTTCCACAAGAACTAGTCTGGTGGGGTTTCCGTAAAATCTGGTCTGGTGGGCTTTCCACAAAAAACTAGTCCGGTGGGGTTTTCATAAAATCTATTACAGTGGGGTTTCCAAATAATTCAATTCGATGGTGTTCTCCTAATATTTAGGACGGGTGAGCTTGGCAAGTTGGAGCAACTCGAGGAAAGCCATCATTTCAAAACATGGTCGGCACCTTGTGCTGTCGGACCCCATTAGTTAGTGGGGCCGACGCTTGTCTAGAGGTTGACTCTTGCCACTTCAGCAACTTTAGTGGGCGTCGTTGTTTAGTAAAGGGGTCGAGGCCCATTGTCAAGAATGCAGTTTGGACAAGCTCTAGGGGATGTCGTTCGAGCCCAGTTTTGGGGAATGGTGTTGGGCCCTAGTGTTGGGGAAGTCAACGTGGAAGGGTGTTTGGGCCCAGTGTCGGGGTGTGTCAAGGAGGAATGGGGTTCAGGATTCATGCTTAGCATTGGCGAATGTCGTCGGAGTGTGAGGTCGGGGCCCAGTGTTGGGGACTTGGGCAAATGGGTGACCTAGCCCGAGTGACTTGTTCGGCCTAAGGGGGCTTGGATGATCCAGGGGTAAGCCAACATTTCAAAACATGGTCGGCGACATGTGTTGTTGGATGTCCTTAGCTAGTGCGGCTGAGGCTTGTCTAGAGGTTGACTCACGCGACCTTCGCAATGTCAGTGGGCTTCATTGTTCAGGGAAGGGGGCGAGGCCCATTGTAGGGAATGCAATTGGGACAAGCTCTGGGGGATGTCGTTTGGGCCCAGTTTTGGGGAACGAGGTTGGGGCCCAGTGTTGGGGAAGTCAACAAGGGAAGGTTGTTTGGGCCCAATGTTGGGGTGTGTCAAGTAGGAATGGGGTTCGGGGTTCGTGCTTAGCATTGGGGAATGTCATCGAAGAGAGAGGATGGGGCCTAGTGTTGGGGAGCATGGTCGAGGAATGGGTTTCAGCGCCAGTGTTGGGGAAAGCCATCACAGAGTGGGGTCGAGGCTTGCTTCTAGGGGACTTGGGATTTTCATAAAATCTAGTCCAGTGGGGTTTCCACAAGAATTGGTCTGGTGGGGTTTCTAGAAAATCTGGTCCGATGGGGTTTCTGTAAAATCTGGTTCTGTGGGGTTTCTGTAAAATCTGGTCCGACGGGGTTTGCACAAAATCTGGTCCAATGGGGTTTCCATAAAATCTGGTCCAATGGGGTTTCCACAAAATCTGGCCCATTGGGATTTCCATAAAATCTGGTCAAACGTCGTTAGTCAGTGGGGTTAAAGCCTATCTAGAGGTTGACTCATACCACTTCAGCAACATCAGTGGGCGTCGTTGTTTAGGAAAGTAGTCGAGGCCCATTGCAGGGAATGTAGTTCCGACAAGCTCTGGGGATGTGGTTCGAGCCCAATTTTGGGGAACGAGGTTGGGGCCCAGTGTTGGGGTGTGTCAAGGAGGAATGGGGTTCGTGCTTAGCATTGGGGAATGTCGTTGGAGAGCGAGGTCGAGGCCTAGTATTGGGGAGCATCTTCAGGGAACGTGTTTCGGGGCGAGTGTTGGGGAAAGCCATCATGGAGTGGGGGTCGAGGCATGCTGTTAGGGGACATGGGGTTTTCATAAAATCTGGTCCAGTGGGGTTTCTAGAAAATTTGTTCTAGTGGGGTTTCCACAAGAACTGGTCTGACAGGGTTTACGTGAAATATGGTCGGATGGGGTTTCCGTCAAATCTGGTCCAGTGGTTGACTCACGCGACCTTCGTAACGTCAGTGGGCTTCATTGTTTAGGGAAGGGGGTGAGGCCCATTGTAGGGAATGCAATTGGGACAAGCTCTGGGGAATGTCGTTTGGGCCCAGTTTTGGGGAACGAGGTTAGGGCCTTGTGTTGGGGAAGTCAACAGGGACGGTTGTTTGGGCCCAATGTTTGGGTGTGTCAAGTAGGAATGGGGTTCGGGGTTCATGCTTAGCATTAGGGAATGTCATCGAAAAGCGAGGATGGGGCCTAGTGTTGGGGAGCATGGTCGGGGAACGAGTTTCAGTGCCAGTGTTGGGGAAAGCCATCACGGAGTGGGGTCGAGGCCTGCTTCTAGGGGACTTGGGATTTTCATAAAATCTAGTCCGGTGGGGTTTCCATAAGAACTGGTCTAGTGGGGTTTCTAGAAAATTTGGTCCGGTGGGGTTTCTATAAAATCTGGTTCTGTGAGGTTTTTGTAAAATCTGGTTCGACGGGGTTTCCACAAAATCTGGTCCAATGGAATTTCCACAAAATCTGGCCTTTTGGGGTTTCCGTAAAATCTGGTTGAAACGTCGTTAGTCAGTGGGGTTGAATCCTATCTAGAGGTTGACTCATACCACTTCGGTGATGTTAGTGGGCATCGTTGTTTAGGAAAGTGGCCGAGGCCCATTACAGGGAATGTAGTTCGGACAAGCTTTGGGGATGTGGTTCGAGCCCAATTTTGGGGAACGAGGTTGGGGCCCAGTGTTGGGGTGTGTCAAGGAAGAATGGGGTTCGTGCTTAGCATTGGGGAATGTCATCAGAGAGCGAGGTCGGGGCCTAGTGTTGGGGAGCATCTTCAGGGAACGTGTTTTGGGGTGAGTGTTGGGGAAAGCCATCATGGAGTGGGGGTCGAAGCATGCTGTTAGGGGACATGGGGTTTTCATAAAATCTGGTCTGGTGGGGTTTCTAGAAAGTTTGTTCCGGTGGGGTTTTGACAAGAACTGGTCTGATGGGGTTTACGTGAAATCTGGTCGGATGGGGTTTCCATCAAATCTGGTCCAGTGGGGTTTCTACAAAATCTGGTCCAATGGGATTTCCGTAAAATCTAGTCCAGTGGGGTTTCCTTGAAATCCAATCTGCTGGGGTTTCCACATTATTCAATTCGAAGGGGTTCACATTAAATTTAGGACAGTCGAGCTTGGCAAGTTGGACCAACTCGACAACTCTGGAGACCTGGGGGACTTGGACAAATGGGTGACTTGCCCTGAGTGACTTGTGGGACCTAAGGGGGCTTGGACGGTCCATGGGATAGCCATCATTTCAAAACATGGTCGACACCCTGAATAGTCAGACGCCGTTAGTTACTAGGGCTAAAGCCTGTCTAGAGGTTGACTCGTGCCACTTCGACAACGTCAGTGGGTGTCGTTGTTTAGGAAAGGGGTCGAGGCCCATTGCAAGCAACACGATTGGGAAATGCTCTGGGGGATAAGCCCAGTTTTTGGGGAACGAGGTTGGGACCCAGTGTTGGTGAAGTCAATGGGGAAGGGTGTCTGGGCTGAGTGTCAAAGTGTGTCAAGGAGGAATGGGGTTCGGGGTTCGTGCCTAGCAATGGGGAATGTCGTCAGTGAGCAAGGTCAAGGCCTAGTGTTGTGGAGTACTATCGGGTAACATGTTTCAGGGCCAGTGTTTATGAGTGGTGGGATTTTCCTCTAATTAATTTAGGTGGGGTTTCTATAAATATTCAATCCGTCGATAAGAAATTTAGCCTAATGGGGTTTCCGCAAATTTTTGTTTGGTAGTTTGTGGCAAGATTCAGTCCGGTGGGGTTTCCATAAACGTTAAGGTCATGGGGTGAGCTTCCAAAAAATTTAGGTGGTGTTTCCTCAAGAACTGGTCTGGTGGGGTTTCTAAAATTTTTGGTCTGTTGGGATTTCTAGAAAATTACGTTTGGTGGGGTTTCTAGAAAATTTCATTCGACGGGTTTTCCAAAATATCCAGTCCAGTGGGGTTTCCAGAAAATTCTTCCACGCCCTGTCCCGTCTCGGCCTGGCCGAGGCCTGTGACTGGGACAGGACGGGGCAGCCGGGATGGGACAGGGCGGCCGGGATGGGAAAGGACAGGACAGTATGAGACAGGCGGACGGGGCAGGACAAAACAGATGGGATGGTCAGGATGAGATGGGATGGCACGAGACGGGATGGGACGGGACGGGATGGGACAGGCCGGGCCGAGATGGGATGGGATGGGATGGGACGAGATGGGACGAGCCAAGACTGAGCGGGATAGAGCGAGGCGGGGCAGGATGAGATGGGGCAGGGCGGGCCAAGACGGGACGGGACGGGGCTGTCCGCTATTCGCTATCCCCTATCTGATGTCCCTTGTCACCTGTTCGTTATCCCCTGTTGGCTGTCCCCTGTTGGCTGTTGACTGTCCGCAGGACAGGACGAAGATGAGGTAGTCGAGATGGGACAGGACGACCTGGATGGGACAGGGCGGACAGGATGGGAAAGGACAGGACAGTGCGAGATAGGTGGACGAGGCAGGACAGAACGGACGAGATGGTCAGGATGAGATGAGATGGGATAGGCCGGGCCAAGATGGGACGGGATGGGATGGGATGAGACGAGTGGGATAGTCAGAACAGTCAGGACGGGACCGGGCAGAATGGGGCGGCGAGGCGGGGTGAGACAGGGTGGGGCGAGACGGGACGAGATGGGATGGGTTGTCCGCTATCCACTGTCTGATGTCCATTGTCCACCACCCCTATCCGTCGTCCCCTGTTCGTCGTTCGCCGTCTGCCATCCCCTGTCCTTTGTCCGCTGTCTGCTGTCTACTATCTGCTGTCCTTTATGGCCTGTTCAGGATCCGCTGTGGCCAGTCCGCTGTCCGTTATCTGCCATCCACTGTCCCCCATCCCCTGTCCGCCGTCCCCTGTCCATTGTCCCATGTCCACTGTCCCCTGTCCACCGTCCGCTATGGCCTGTACACTGTCTGCTATCTGTTGTCCGCTGTCCCTAGTCCCTTTTCCACCGTCCGCTGTCCCCTATCCACCGTCCCCTATCCCCTGTCCGCTATCCACTGTCCCCTGTTCATTGTGGCCTATTCCGCTATCCCCTATCCGCTGTCCCTTATCCGCTGTCCCTTGTCCGTTGTAGCCTGTCCGCTATGGCTCGTCCGCTGTCCGTTGTCTGCCGTTTGTTGTCCCTCGTCACCTGTCT
This sequence comes from Cunninghamia lanceolata, assembly GCA_027924645.1. Classification (NCBI taxonomy): domain Eukaryota; kingdom Viridiplantae; phylum Streptophyta; class Pinopsida; order Cupressales; family Cupressaceae; genus Cunninghamia; species Cunninghamia lanceolata. The sequence continues at coordinate 6,135,272 of BSBN01000967.1, forward strand.
ATCGTCCCTTGTCCACTGTCCCATGTCCACAGTCCCCTGTTCGCCGTCCGCTGTCCGCCGTCCCCTGTCCACTGTCCCCTGTCCGCCTTCTGCTGTCCCCTATCCCCTTTCCGCCATCCACTGTCCTCTATCCGCCATCCCCTATCCCCTATCCGCTGTCCACTATCCGCTGTGGCCTGTTCGCTGTCCGCTGTCCCCTGTCCGCCGTCCGCTATCCCCTATCGGCCATTCGTCGTCCGCTGTCCGCCGTCCGTTGCCCATACTAGAATGTGAGGTGATTGCGAGCTCTGAGCTCAGCCTTCCGTTGTGTTGTGTTCAGACTTATAACTACTATAGGGGGTGGTGTTCATGAGGGTACCGAGTCCATGTGCGGACATCTGAGTTGCATTCAAATGCAGGAAATCCAAGTCGCAACACCAGAGAAGTCACAGAGGCGAGCTCCAGCTGGGATGACAGATTGTGAGGTAATTACGATCTCTGAGCTCAACCTTCCGTTGTGCTGCGTTCAGACTTATAACTACTATAAAGGGGGTGGTGTTCATGAGGGTGCCGAGTCCATGTGTGGAAATCCAAGTTTGCATTGCAATGCAGGAAATCCGAGTTGCATTGCAATGCAGGATATCCGGGCTATTTCTGGGCGAGCTGATTCCGGCTGAAGAGAGAGATGACAGAAAGTGAGGTAATTGCGAGCTCTGAGCTCAACCTTCCATTGTGCTGCATTTAGACTTATAACTACTATAGGGGGGTGGTGTTCATGACGGTGCCGAGTCCATGTGCGGAAATCTGAGTTTGCATTGCAATGCAGGAAATCTGAGTTGCATTGCATTGTAGGATAGCTGGGCTATTTCTGGGTGAACTAATTCTATCCGGGTTGTTTCTGGGTGAGCTGATTCTATCTGGGCTATTTCTGTGTGAGCTGATTCTATCCGAGTTGTTTCTGGGCGAGCTAATTCTATCCGGGCTATTTTTGGGCGAGCTGATTCTATCCAGGTTGTTTCTGGGCGAGCTGATTCTATCCGAGCTATTTCTGGGCAAGCTGAGTCTATCCGGGCTATTTCTGGGTGAGGTGATTCTATTCGGGCTGTTTCTAGGTGAGCTGATTCTATCTGGGCTATTTCTGGGTGAGCTGATTCTTGACTCAGCCTTCCGTTGTGCCGTGTTCAGACTTAGAACTACTATGGGGGAAGGTGTTTGGGTGAGCTGAGTTGAGGCAGGCTTAGCCAAGCTGTGCATTGGCCGACAAGCAATTCGCATATAGCCGACTAAGCCGCATAGGCGAGCTCGGGTTGTCATGTCGGATTGTGAGTTAGTTTCAAAGCCGAGTTGTGAGCTGATTGTGAAGACGGAAAGTGAGGTAATTGTATAAGTCAATGCAGCAAAACTGAGTTGAGATCTGGGTGAGCTAATCTCGATGCGTTCCAAGCCAAGTCATCGGGCTGGGCAAATTTGCTAAGTCATGGCGAGCTGAGTCGAGACAGGCTTAGTCGAGCCGTGCATTAGCCGACAAGCAAATCACATGCCGCCGAGTAAGCTGCATAGGCGAGCTCGGGTTGTCATGCCGGATTGTGAGTTAGTTTTGAAGCCGAATTGTGAGGTGATTGGGATGACAGAAAGTGAGGTAATTGTGAACTCTCGACTCAGCCTTCCATTGTACCACGTTCAGACTTATAACTACTATGGGGGAAGATGTTTGGGCATTTCATGGCGTTGTCCACGCTGACCCCCCCGCATGCCCCCATAGGATGGAACCATGTGTTGTGCCAAGCTATACGAGTTGTTTAAGAATGGGCAAGTCCCGTCAAGTCACAGCTCAGGCTCCTTGGTGCAGGATAATGTGATTGCTACGGTGACATGCGGAAGTGACCTAGATGCTATGCCGAGGCTCTATGGGCATCACAGTTGGAACGGAATCGTCATTGGATGCATGCTCAGAATGGTCCCTTTACATTCCAATGCCGTGACCTGATACTGGGATACCTCGGTAGCATCTGTCTAGCTTCTGGGTTGCTTTAGATAGTTGTGAGATGCCATACGGGAGGCCGAATAGAGAGATGACGGAAAGTGAGGTAATTGCGAACTCTCAACTCAGCCTTCCGCTGGGCCGCATTCAGACTTATAACTACTATGGGGGAAGGTGTTTGGGCATTTCATGGCATTGTCCACGCTGACCCCACCGTGTGCCCCTGTAGGATGGAACCATGTGCTATGCCAAGGTATACGAGCTATTTAAGAATGGGCAAGTTCCCTGAGGGTACAGCTCGGGCTCCTTGGTGCAGGATAATGTGATTGCTACATGGACATGTGGAAGCGACCCAGATGCTATGTCGAGGCTCTGTGGGCATCACAGTTGGAATAGAATCGTCATTCGATGCACGCTCGGAACGGTCCCTTTACATTCCAATGTTGTGACCTAAAACTGGGATACCTCAATAGCGTCCGTCTAGCTTTTAGGTTGCTTTAGATGGTTGCGAGATGCCACGCAGAAGGCGGAAGAGGGATATCTCAACCTAGCCTACAGTTGTCCCGAAGAGAGATCTCAATTGGCATTTGATGGCCTACCAAACGCGGATCCCCTGCGTGCTCCCTCGCATGATACACGTCCTATACCAAGGCATTCGTGCAGCCATTCGAACGGCCAGTCCCAGGAGGGGACAACTCGGGCACCTTGGAGCAGCACATTTTTCACGCGATGGGGACTTGCGGAAGCCACTCGGATTGGGACACCCAGTTGCTATGCGGAGGATTTGTGGGCATCATAGTTGGACGGAATTGGCATTGGACGCACGCTCAGAACGGTCCCTTTATAATCCAATGTCGTGCCTCGTTCCTGTGATGCCTTTGGAGCCTTCGTCTAGTTCTTGGGTCACTCGAGACAGTTGCGAAAGAGCCATTTTCGGGGGAATGATAGTTAGCATTGCCAATTGTCACCCCCACGCGTGCATCCATTCTATGATTGGGGCATATGCAAAACTCAGCTGTTGAATGGACTCGGACTAGGACACCTAGTTGCTATGTGGAGGCTCTATGGGCATCACAGTTGGAACAGAATCGGCATTGGATGCACGCTTGGAACAGTCCCTTTACAATCCAATGCAGTGACCTGATACTGGGATACATCGTGAGCCTACGTCTAGCTCTTGGGTCGCTCGAGACAGTTCTGGGGTATGACGCTTGGCATTCGGTGGCGTGCCTATGCTGACTCCCCACCGCGTGCCCCCTCTCATGATTCATGTCCTGTGCCAAGGCATTCGTGTGGCCTTTCGAATGGCCAATCCCAGGAGGGGACAGCTCGGGCTCCTTGGTGCAGCACATCTTTCATGCGATGGGAGCTTTACGGAAGCGACTCGGATCAGGACACCTAGTTGCTATGCGGAGGCTTTGTTGGCATCACAGTTGTAATGGAATCTGTAGACACCCAAATTTGTCCCAACTTTGTCCATGTCCTACAACACCTTGTTAAAACATTATCCTAAACATCATAAGCCATTTTTGTCCTAAATCCCACTCTTAATCCCATTTATCCATTAGCTAATTAATTAAATAAATTTTATTTATTTAATTAAAATCCCATTCAATCCCATCCTCATCCTACTTAGCCAATTAATTAAATAAATTTTATTTATTTAATTAATTTCACATGCATAATCCCATTTATCTTATCCCCATCCCAATTAATTAAATAAATTTTATTTATTTAATTAATTTCTACATCATATCTTATCTCATCCTATTCAACTTCTTAATTAATTAAATAAATTTTATTTATTTAATTAATATCCAACTCATATCCCAACTAATTCAAATATTTTATTTGAATTAAACACTCATCTTTTATCAGATTCCAACACTTGTCTAGTCAATCATGTGTTACAACTTTTATTTTTCACATGGACAACTAATGGGACCTAATTTTAGTATTTATCTACACAAGCACACCTAAGCCTCATCCTCCTTTGCCACATGTCATATGACTACAATTTCTTGATGTGCAAGGAAACCTAACTTAATCCTATCCATCCATTTCACCTAAAGCCCTAATTGATCCTAGCCATCCATTGGAACCAAGCCTTTCCTATAAATCAACCCCCTCACAAGCCATTAGCATGCATTGAGCTTCAAGCACCCTTATTCTATCAAATTTTCTAAAAGGGCATTGATCCTCAAGTATCCACATGCTGTTGAAATATCATTAGAGCCTTTGCATCCATCATCTATCTCCTTATCAACGTTATGCTGCGGAATCGAGCAATCAACACAACAAAGCGATCAATCAATCAAGCTCATTTTGCATCTTCGAGGTATTGAATTATTTGGGTTTAGGTTATGCATTTCAATTGTTTGGTCATTTCCATTTATAAATCCAAATTTTTCGATATACATTTTGGCACGCCCGGTGAGACTCACGTCCCTGATTAACCCTCTTGTTTGAGTTGTTTTTGTGAAGATCAAATTTCTTGGAGCATCAATCATTCATTTTTGCAGGTTTATGCACTTTGATTTGTAGGTTGAAGATATTTTATATTGCTGATTTTTTTTTAATTTATGACCAGATTTGTTGCAGAGGGTTTTTTGTTTTGCACAGGTCCTGGAAAAAAGAAGATCTTAGATTCATTGGAAAGAGGACTTCGAGAGCTTTCCGAAAAGTGGTTACATTAAAGATTTGGCTCAGTATTCAAAGAGTTATGACGATTTGAAATTGACCCTGCGATTCTAATTTTTCAGAAATTTTTGACGCACAACTTTTTGCTTATTTTTTTAATTTATGACCAGATCTGTTGCAGAAGCTTTTTTGTTTTACACAGGTCCTGTAAAAAGGAGATCTTAGATTCGTTGGAAAGAGGACTTCGAGAGCTTTCCGAAAAGTGGTTACATTAAAGATTTGGTTCAGTATTCAAAGAGTTATGGCGATTTGAAGTTGACCCTGCGATTCTAATTTTTCAGAAATTTTTGACGCGCGACTTTTAGAAAAAAAAAATCATATCTTCCAATCTAGTGAACCAAATCACATCTTATTTTTTTCGAATGACTTGTAAGTGAATCAAAGGAGCTGAAGCAACATTTGGATCAATCATAATAGCAACTTGGAAAGTAATTTTTATGAGGTGCACTCATTCTAATCTCTCATCTCTAATCATTATTTGATCACACATTTAGATTTTGGGCATAAAACAAACAACTTGTTTGTCATCATACTTGGATTTGGGCTTTAAAATAAACAATTGTTTGCAAATTCACATCAAAAAATTGGGCTAAAACAAACCATTGTCTTCCATCACATTTAGATTTGGGTCTAAAAAGAACAAGTGTTTGAACTGTTTGTTACACATTTCAAGTTTCTAAGGGGAAATTAACAACTGCGAGTGTGAATCAAGTGACAGCTCACTTGGTTTGCTTTTGTCATACCCTTCTTAGGAGGCCTGCTTGGAGACACACCACTCCAAGGGACGACCTCAATCGAGGCTGAATCGAAAGACACCCTCATTGGGAGTTGGAATCTTGTCACTCGTGGCTAAGCCCCAAAGAACTTTATACCTTTGGGAAGTGAAGGTGAAGGGTGGGTTACCCCTTTCTCCTGGCTGTGTGGTAGGATTTCACTTTCAATTCTATAGTCAACCTTGTGCAATAGATAGCCTAAGACCTAATTGGCTATACCCACTTGACTACACATTAGGCTTGTTGATGTGTTTTCCATGTGTGCTTGCATAATCATCACATTTCATTTTCAAAGTCAAAAACTTGCTTATGTGTCTTGCATGAGTGATTCATGTGTGTATATACATAATCATTTGTTTGAACATTACCAAATCAAGCTCTAAACATCCAAACACATAAAGACAAGTCATCCTACACATTCAAACTCAATCACTTTCATCCCAAACATATCCTAATCATACCCTAATCAATTTAATTCTGAACATATCCTAGTCACATCCATACTCATTCCAAATCATCTCCACATCATCATCAACATAGTCCTAGTCAACACTTGTCAAGATGGTTGTAACAATTCAAGGGGGCTATCCCTCTAATCATGAGACAAATCCCAAGCCTAAGGTGACAATTCAAGGGGGATATCCCTCTAATCATGAGACAAATCCCAAGCCTAAGATGATAATTCAAGGGGGCTATCCCTCTAATCATGAGACAAATCCCAAGCCTAAGGTGACAATTCAAGGGAGTTATCCTTATAATCATGAGACAAGACCTAAGCCTATAATCACAATTAAAGGTGGCTATCTTCCCAATCCAAATCATGAGAAGAAACCAATCACAATTAAAGGTGGCTATCTTCCCAATCCAAATCATGAGAAGAAACCAATCACAATTAAAGGTGGCTATCCTCCTAATCCAAGTCATGAAGACAATCCAAGACCAAAGATCACAGTCAAAGGAGCCTCTCCTCTTAAGACCAAGTTTATACTTCGAGGAGGTCATCTCTTTACTTGTGAGGATGAGACAAGTCCAAAACCCAATCCATCCACACATCAAATCAATTCCACATCAACTTATCCCACTTCATACCAATCTAATCCATCCACACATCAAATCAATTCTGCATCAACTTATCCCACTTCATATCAACCAAATTCATCCACATGTCACATCAATCCTTCATCAACCTATAACAACTCTTATCCATATCAATCCATATCACAACAACCATTATCCTCTACAATCCCTCCACCACAACACCATCACAACTTCCAACAAATTCAACCACAATCCTACATGTCACCCAACTCAACTTCACACCAACCTAATCCATCCACCTATCATGACAATTCCATATCAACCTATGCCACACCAACCTATCAACCTCCACCCCAACATTATCCAATTCCTCATTCTAACATTCCAACATATCACCAAAGCCATCCACAAAGCAATCAAGTGATATTACAAGAACAACATCCAAGTCCAAATGGCCCTTTCTATATAAATCAAGTGAGCACAAGTCAACCTTGCCAACAAGATCAAATGCCTATATTTTTTAGTCCACCTCAAGATATTTTGTCTACATACCCTACCATTACACCTAGCTACCAAGACTATCAATGGCCTCCCCAACAAGCACAAATAAGCCCAAATCCACCTTTGCAACAAGAAGCACATGCAGCTCCAAATGGTCCCTTATACATAAATCAAACAAGCCCAAGTTATCCTATGCAAGATCTAATAACCTTTGACAAGGGAGATACCAATTTAGAGTGGCCACCACCATCCAATCCCATGCCAACACATGAGCCAACAAGTCCCATCCCAACACCATCATGTGATCCCATTCCTAGTCCATTAATCCATCAACCTTCCAAACCACCAAGCCCTTCATTACCTTCATCACCATGTCATTCTAATCCTTCACCTAAGGATGCGGCTGAGAGAGTTTTACAAAGGATGCTTGAAGCAAAACTCATTGAACTTCCTGAAGTCAAACCATGTGAAGAAAGTCCATATGATGAACATGATTATTGTGCATACCATAGGACCAAAGGCCATAATACAAATAAATGCCCAATATTTGTTCCAATTGTTTACAAGGTGTACCTACCTATAATGGGAAAACATGCCACATCATCCCCATCCTATGCATCACCCCCATTTAGTCCAAATCCTAATCCATCCAATCCAATTAGCTCTCAACCTAATCCTCATCCTAATCCTAATCCAACACCATCTACCATTATCATCCATCCATTATATTTCCCATCCACCCATACACTTGCAAAGGATGTGATCCATTGGCTACTAGATAGGAATAAACTACCTCCATGTCAAACACCTATCCTTGAGCCTATCCAAGAGCCTTCCATTAACATACCTAGCCCTTTAAGCCCATCATGTGACCTACAATCCATCAAGCCTATTCAAGAGTCTCTTATTGTGAATCCAAGTCAAGAGTCATCATGTTCTCATGTTGTTGACCAAGAGTCATCTACCTCCATTCAAGCAACCCAAGAGGTATATCAAGAGTTTAATCCTAAGCATGTGGAAACATTAAGCCCTAGTCCAACTCACAATCAAAACACTTTCATGCAACCCATCCATAACATTTACCTTATTTATGATCAAGATGATACCTATGAAGAAGCTATCCATGAGCACCTTGATCCTATCCATAATCCTATATCTATCCATGAGCAAGACATCCAAATTGCTCCTAGTCATCTGCCATCTAGCCCTATCCATAATGAGCAAACATCCACTTGTCATAATGAGACATGTGCCTCTCAAGAACACATAAGCATAGAAGATCATACCAATAACTTGGATCAACATGAACATAAGCAAGACCCTAATGATCCTCCTTTCACATTGACCATCGATTCCACTTCAAGTCCACCATCATGTCCTATTGGTTTTACCACCTTTGTCCATGAATGTTCTTCCTTAGGACAACAACGACCTTTATCCACTTCACCTTCTTCATCCAATAATGAGCTCAAGTCTAATGTTCACAGCACACCTAGTCCCATTGTCCATCGCATACTCCAAAACATGAACTACCAAGGCAAAGGTCTAGGCCTTTATGAACAAGGTATTTTGGAGCCAAACCATGTCAAAATCCCTCCATGCTCATATGACCTTGGATACACACCCCAAGGTAAACAAGGCCAAGATGTTGGTAATCCTTTCATGCATCCTAAACCTACCACTTTCCATCACACCCCCCATCATATACCCAAAACATATGTAGCCATTCCATCTCCATCATCCTATAAATGTCAAAAGCATGTGACCATACACCTTCCGCCATCCACCTTGCCTCCACTTTTACCAACTCCAAATATCCCTCCATCCACCTTGCCACCATTGCTTCCAACACCTAACATACATATCATTCATAAGTATCCTTACATCCCTAATCATGGCCAACAAAAGCACACATCACCTAAGCATAAAGCTTCCAATCATTTCATCCACTCCACCCATGCCATGGGATTCAAAAGCAAAAATTTTGATGCCTCTACCTATAAAGCTAAAAGTCCTACCAAAAATCCAAAGAACTATCATGCCTTAGGGCACAAACATGAAAAATCAATGCAAAGAACCAAATCAAAGCAATCCAAAAAGCTATCCAAGCCCATACCTCCAAAAGCAAAGCCCAAAAGCAAAATGGTTTGGGTTCCTAAGCAAACAGCTAGCAAAGCGAATGAGGCATCCTCATCCACATCTAAGCAACCATCCAAACCCTTACCTCCAAAAGCAAAGCCCAAAAGCAAAATGGTTTGGGTTCCTAAGCAAATAGCTAGCAAGTCAAATGAGGCATCCTCCTCCACATCTCAAGAATCCCAATCACCTACCTCCATCCAAAAGCCTATTTCCATCCAAAACTTCCATTCCCTTCAAAAATCCCACAAGCAAAACAAAAGCACTAAAAATATTAAATCTATGTGGGTTCCTAAATCACTTCATCAACCATCTCCTAAGCAAACATCTCCATTGCTTCCTACACCACCATCTCATCAAAAGCTTCAATGTTTATCATGGTGTGTGCAACCGTTGGTCATGATTCCCTTCCACTCCGCAGCACCTTCACATATCTACATCTACCCATCTTCCATCCATTATCTTGCATATCTCCGCCATGCTATCCCTATGGTCCATGCTTTTGCATAAGCCTACATAATCCACATCATAGTCCACTATCCTGATCCATCTATCCTTGCATGAACCTTTCATAATCCATTTCATCATCCACTATCTACCTACTCCATCTCCCATCCATGCAACCCCCTATCAACATCTATGAGCATAATGACATGGTCCATGTGAAGACATCATCCATTTCTAAAGGGACACTATCAACCTTCATAGCACTAGCCACTTGAGTCCCTCCTATCCATTACCATGGTGAAAACCTGGCAAACAGGCGCCATGTGTAATTGTCATCCCATCCAAAAAATAAAAATATAAAAAAAGAAAAAAAAAAAGAAAAAAATCAAAAATCAAAAAAATAAAAAAAATAAAGAGAAATCCCTTCATCCAATGGTGAAAACCTGGTAAACAGGCGCCTTGGATAAGTACCATGATGAAAACCTGGCAAACAGGCGTCATGTGTAGGTTGATCTTCTATGTCGCTTACACTTGGGGGCACATTGTTTCATCCAACCTATCCATTTCCAAACTATCTATCCCATTATATCATTTACCATCCTACCATCCTTAGCCATTACATAAACAAGCCTATCCTATTGAACCCATTTATCCATTCATCCATCCTTCTGCCTTTTGATTTTGATGAAGACATAGGGGCAAAATCTTGAAACATGCTTTGGATATCTCTTGGTATACCTCATACCTTCCTCATCAATCCATATTATCATTATCCACCTATCATACACCTTGTCATGTAAAACCTATCATGTCATCCCATGGTCATGAACTTTGTCATGTAAAAATCCTAAGCATTACCACCTAGAATGGGGGCAGGTTCTTCCTATGCAACATAGCCTTTGAAGATCACATCCTAGCTCCCTTATGATCCATCCACTATGGCATATCCTTATCATAAGCTTTCCATCTTATAGCTTATCCCCATCCATTTATCATGAGCTTTCCACTATAGCCTACCTATTTGTTCATCATGAGGCATGCATCCATCCCTTTTATGGCCTATCTTTTTATCCATCCATATATCATGAGCCTTCCATCCCTTATTGCCCATCCTTTTATCCATCCAATCCCATTCATCCATCTTTGCACCTAGACTTGGTTTTCCCTTGTCATTGGTATCTAGCACAACAGCTACCTAAATTGTAAATCCATTGACATCCTAAAACATTTCAAAAACTACAAAAAAAAAATCAAATATGTCAAAAAATCTAAAAAAATCAAATATCCAACAAAAAATCCAAGCAATAAGATCAATTCAATCATCATCCAAAACAATCCACTCCATCAACATCAATCAAAATCAAAATTATCATCATCAATTCTTCTTATCAATAACATTCATTCATCCATTTCAATCAATCACTTCTTCCAGTCATATCAATCAAATCAATCTAAGCAATGATCTTAAATCCATGTCACACTAATCCATATCAAGCAAGCTAATGAATCAAGGAACATTATCCAATCAATTCAACAGGTTTTGATCCTAATCTTGTCATGAACCCAATCAATCATCATCAATGGGATACAACGTTCCCACATCCTTGTGTTGATCTAGGGATATAGCTTTCCCCGCAATGACAACACTATCTATCATCATCAATCAAACAATCAATTATTGATTTATGACTTGACAAGGGCAATACCTTGTTTATTTTACATCCTTTGAGCACATTGAGAACACTTGCTTATGCTTAGATTGAGTGGACACTCTAATTATCACTCCATCACTACCATCATTTAAAACAGTCCAATCATCAAAACAATCAACCCAGCAATAGCAAACATCACAACCAAAGCACATCAAGCCAACTATCAAAACAAAATCCTATCAATCATCAACATTAACACTAAAGCAAATCAACTCAAGCACATCAATCTAGCCATCAAAACAAATCCAATCACTTCAGCAAGTCAAAAGAAGCTCAATCCACCACAAATCATCCATCCTTCATCAAATCAATCTAATCAACATTTCATCATCTTCCAACCATTCCAAACAAAGATCCAAATGCAAGCCCATCCTTAATCCATACCAATCATGTTAATTAATCAAGCCAAGTTATCCAAACGCAATCCATGGTCTTGATCCTAGCCTTGTTGTAAGCCAAATCAATCAATCAACTAGCCAACCAACTCAACAAACAACCCTGTGTTGATCTAGGGATATAGCTTTCCCCGCAATGACAACACTCTTAACTATCATCAATCAAACAATTAATCATTGGTTTACAGCTTGATAGGGGCAATACCTTGTTTGTTTTTGAATCATTTGTGCATGCTTGCTTGCTTGCTTGTGTGTGTTATCTTTTTATCTTGCATTTGTATCACATCTGTAACTTTCCAGCTAATATTCATATCTTGTGTATGTTGGAATAACTTTTTGCACTATCCTTTGCATCTAAGGTAATATCATACCTTTTGTGTAGTAGGACTTCAATGCTCTAAGTTTTCTTCCTCATATGTTAGACAAGGTTGTATTACGCTGGGGCACAAGACACATCGTCACCCTGGTCCTTATACCTTGGTGCATAACGTCTAGTGCTATATCAAACATCATGGTTGCTCACCTTCATTGCAGCATAACGCATCATCATTTCTTCTATCTATCCCCTTATCTTTCTTTTTGCAGCCAAGCCATTTCTTTTCGAGAGCCTACCCGTGTTTGTCCAACCCGCCTAACCTCTCGAGGGGGCATCATCATCCCATTTCATCCTATCTTTCCACCATCATCATCCTCATCATATCTTTCCATCATCACTATCATTTTCCTCTATCCATACCTTGGCTTCTTTGAAATGATGTTACTCGACACAAATCTTATCATCTCGAATATCATCTCAAAGAGGGGCAAAATGTAGACACCCAAATTTGTCCCAACTTTGTCCATGTCCTACAACACCTTGTTAAAACATTATCCTAAACATCATAAGCCATTTTTTCTTAAATCCCACTCTTAATCCCATTTATCCATTAGCTAATTAATTAAATAAATTTTATTTATTTAATTAAAATCCCATTCAATCCCATCCTCATCCTACTTAGCCAATTAATTAAATAAATTTTATTTATTTATTTAATTTCACATGCATAATCCCATTTATCTTATCCCCATCCCAATTAATTAAATAAATTTTATTTATTTAATTAATTTCTACCTCATATCTTATCTCATCCTATTCAACTTCTTAATTAATTAAATAAATTTTATTTATTTAATTAATATCCAACTCATATCCCAACTAATTCAAATATTTTATTTGAATTAAACACTCATCTTTTATCAGATTCCAACACTTGTCTAGTCAATCATGTGTTACAACTTTTATTTTTCACATGGACAACTAATGGGACCTAATTTTAGTATTTATCTACACAAGCACACCTAAGCCTCATCCTCCTTTGCCACATGTCATATGACTACAATTTCTTGATGTGCAAGGAAACCTAACTTAATCCTATCCATCCATTTCACCTAAAGCCCTAATTGATCCTAGCCATCCATTGGAACCAAGCCTTTCCTATAAATCAACCCCCTCACAAGCCATTAGCATGCATTGAGCTTCAAGCACCCTTATTTTATCAAATTTTCTAAAAGGGCATTGATCCTCAAGTATCCACATGCTGTTGAAATATCATTAGAGCCTTTGCATCCATCATCTATCTCCTTATCAACGTTATGCTACGGAATTGAGCAATCAACACAACAAAGCGATCAATCAATCAAGCTCATTTTGCATCTTCGAGGTATTGAATTATTTGGGTTTAGGTTATGCATTTCAATTGTTTGGTCATTTCCATTTATAAATCCAAATTTTTCGATATACAGAATCAGCATTGGATGCATGCTCGGAATGGTCCCTTTACAATCCAACACAATGACCTAATACTGGGATACCTCGTGAGCCTGTGTCTAGCTCTTGGGTCGCTTGAGAAAGTCGCGAAAAATCCACTTTCAGGGGAACGACTGTTGGCATTGCCAATTGCCACCCTCGTGCGTGCTTCCATTCTATGATTGGGGCATATGCAAAACTTGGCGATTGAATGGACTCGGACTTGGACACCCAGTTGCTATGCAGAGGCTCTATGGGCATCACAGTTGTAACGGAATTGGCATTGGATGCACGCTCGGAATGGTCCCTTTACAATCCAATGCAATGACCTAATACTGGGATACCTCATGAGCCTGCGTCTAGCTCTTGGGTCGCTCGAGACAGTTCTGGGGTATGACGCTTGGCATTCAATGGCGTGCCTATGCTAACCCCCAGCCGCATGCCCCCTTGCATGATCCATGTCCTATGCCAAGGCATTCATGCGGCCTTTCGAACGGCCAGTCCCAGGAGGGGACAGCTTGGGCTCCTTGGTGTAACACATCTTTCATGCGATGGGAGCTTTGCGGAAGTCACTGGGTTCGGGACACCCAGTTGCTATGCAGAGGCTTTGTTGGCATCACAGTTGTAACGGAATCAGCATTGTATGCACGCTTAGAATGGTCCCTTTACAATCCAATGCAGTGACCTGATACTGGGATACCTCGTGAGCCTGCGTCTAGCTCTTGGGTCGCTCGAGACAGTCACGAAAAAGCCACTTTTGGGGAACGATAGTTGGCATTGCCAATTGCCACCCCCGCACGTGCTTCCATTCTATGATTGGGGCATATGCAAAACTCGGCGGTTGAATGGACTCAGACTTGGACACCCGTTAATATGTGGAGGCTCTGTGGGCATCACAGTTGTAACGGAATCGGCATTGGATGCATGTTCAGAACGGTCCCTTTACAATTCAATGCAGTGACCTGATACTGGGATACCTCATGAGCCTGCATCTAGCTCTTGGGTCGCTCGGGACAGTCCTAGGGTATGACTTTTGGCATTAAATGGTGTGCCTGTGTTGACCCCCCCGCCTGCCCCCTCGCATGATCCATGTCCTGTGCCACAGCACTCGTGCGGCCTTTCAAATGGCCAGTCCCAGGAGGGGACAACTTGGGCTCCTTGGTGCAGCACATCTTTCACGCGATGGGAGCTTTACAAAAGCGACTCAGATCGAGACACCTAGTTGCTATGCGGAGGCTTTGTGGGCATCACAGTTGGACATAATCGACATTGGACACATGCTTGAAACAGTCCCTTTATAATCCAATGTCATGCCTCGTTGCTGCGATACCTCTGGAGCCTTTGTCTAGCTCTTGTGTCGCTCGAGACAGTTGCGAAAAGCCATTTTCAGGGGAACGACGGTTGGCATGGCCGATTGTCACCCCCACGCATGCTTGCATTCTATGATTGGGGCATATGCAAACTCGGCGGTGGAATGGACTTGAACTGGGACACCCAGTTGCTATGCAGAGGCTCTGTTGGCATCACAGTTGGAGGGAATCGGCATTGGATGCACGCTCAGAACGGTCCCTTTACAAGCCAATGCAGTGACCGGATACTGGGATACCTCGTGAGCCTACATCTAGCTCTTGGGTCGCTCGGGACAGTCCTGGGGTATGACGTTTGGCATTCAATGGCATGCCTATGCTGACCCCCCCCTCGCGTGCCCCGTTGCCTGATCCATGTCCAGTGCCAAGGCTCTCGTGCGGCCTTTCGAACGACCAGTCCCAGGAGGGGACAGCTCGGGCTCCTTGGTGCAGCACATCTTTCACACGATGGGAGTTTTGCGGAAGCGACTCGGATCGGGACACCCAGTTGCTATGCGGAGGCTTTGTGGGCATCACAGTTGGACAGAATCGAAAATTGGACACACGCTCAGAATGGACCCTTGATAATCCAATGTCGTGCCCCGTCGCTTCGATTACCTTTGGAGCCTTCGTCTAGCTCTTAGGTCGCTCGGGATAGTTGCGGAAAGCCATTTTTGGCAGAAGGACAGTTGGCATTGCCAATTCTCACCCCCGCGCATGCTTCCATTCTATGATTGGGGCATATGCAAACTCGGCGGGGGAATGGACTCGGAATGGGACATCCAGTTGCTATGCAGAGGTTCTGTGGGCATCACAGTTGGAACGGAATCGGCATTGGATGCACGCTCGGAACGGTCCCTTTACAATCCAATGCAGTGACCAGATTACAGGCATACCTCGTGAGCCTGCGTCTAGCTCTTGGGTCGCTTGGGACCGTCCTGGGGTATGACGCTTGGCATTCAATGGCGTGCCTATGCTGACCCCCCTTCGTGCCCCCCTCACGTTACTCATGTGTTGTGCGAAGGCATTTATGCGGCCTTTTGAATGGCCAGTCCCAGGAGGGGACAGCTCGGGCTCCTTGGTGCATAACGTTTTTCACGCGAAGGGGGCTATGCGGAAGCGACTCATATCGGGACACCCAGTTGCTATGCGGAGGCTTTGTGGGCATCACAATTGGACGGAATCAGCATTAACGCATGCTCTGAACAGTCCCTCTATAAATCCAATGCCGTACCCCGTTGCTGTGATACCTCCGTAGCCTTCATCTAGCTCTTGGGTCGCTCGAGATAATTGTGAAAAGCCATTTTCAGGGGAATGGCGGTTGGCATTGCCAATTGTGACCCTCGCGTGTGCCTTCATTTTATGATTGGGGCATTGGCAAACTCCGCAGGAGAATGGACTCAGATCGGGACATCCAGTTGCTATGCGGAGGCTCTATGGGCATCACAGTCAGAATGGAATCAGCATTGGATGTACGCTTGGAACGGTCCCTTTACAATCCAATGCAGTGACCGGATACTGGGATACCTTGGGAGCCTCGGTCTAGCTCTTGGGTCACTTAGGACGTAGTCTGGGGGATGACGCTTGGCATTCATTAGCGTGCCTAATGCTGAACCCCTGCATGCCCCATGGCGTGACCCATGTGCTGTTCCAAGGGATTTGCGTGGCCTTTCGAACGGCCAGTTCCAGGAGGGGACAGCTCGGGCTCCTTATTGCAGCACACTTTTCACGTGATGGGGACTTTGCAGAAGCGACTTGAATCGGGACACCCAGTTTCTATGCAGACGCTCTGTGGGCATCATAGTTGGACGAAATCGGCATTGGACACATGCTGGCTCGGAACGGTCCCTTTATAATCCATTTCTGTGTCTCGTTACTGTGATACCTCTGGAGCCTACGTCTAGCTCTTGGGTCGCTCGGCAAGGTCATGCAAATTCAGTGTGTGCTGTGGGAAGTATGGATATGGTGAGTCTCTGACTAGGATAGTTTCTCTGCGAAGAGTGGCATGATGGTTGATGAGGCAATTCAATTCAGTCCCAAGCTTTGGCCTCAAGCCACTGTGAGGGCTGTTGATTCTCTCTTTCCAACTCGTCTCCACCCAGTAACAGACTTGACAACAGGTAATCAGTCTCATTCTTGATTGTTCTTGGAGGTAATCTTCGGAACTTTTGGAATTGACCTCTCACTTCGTCTCCTCTCTTGTGAGGAGTAGTGTGCTTGTGTCGTTTCCTTGGTGGCATTCACGTCACAAATATTGTGGAGGGAGAGTCTCTGCAGCTGCCCTCGGGGGCAATCGGTGGGCTCTCATCTCCATATTCGGTTGACATTTGCCATGCACGTAGGTCGCAGAATAATTTGCGAGTCTATTGGTGTTTGGCGCTTGTCCACGAATGATGTGTTGGTCCCGAACTGCATGTTACTAGCATTTTCTGTCATTGTCTCGAATCTTTGGCACATCCATTCCTTGCAATCGAACTTCTCGGAGCCATTTATGAGTTTGAGAGGGATGGGCAGGGTTCGACACCTCCGTCGTTGCGTGCTTCTTCTTCTCGAGATCTTTTGACTAAGCCATGTCAATGCTCGAGGCAAACGACTCATGGTGGGGGGCAATGTTACACGGCGGAGTTGTCCGCAGCAAGTTTTTTCGGGCTCGGTGCCCATTTGAAACCCTCGAGCACATCGACAACATGGTCTTGCCCTTTGGTTGCAGCCTCAGCATACATCTTGCGAGTGTTCTTCACGAAACATTTCAGTGTCCCCCAAGGGTTGCAATTGCTTTGCATCATACGTTTCCCTGCCGTGTGGCGATACGAAATGCTTTTGAGTAGGGGCTCACAAGAGGATAGATCCGCGGAATTGGCACGGGCGTGTTCGTCAATTGTGCGCGAGTGCTAAATAACGGTGTGTTGTCGGTATCTTCGTCCCCGAGAATGTGGTCCTTCGAGGCAGACTGTTTCATGTTGGTCGAGCCAGTCTTGTCTATGTGTGGTGTGCCACTCCAAGTGCATAGGGGGCATATGCCTGGGAAATGGATGTCCTTGAGTGGCCTTACTCGGTCACATGTATGACGCATTGTCTCACAGCATTACCATCGCGAGCAGGGGCGGCCTGGAGATGTCAGGTAAAGGGTTCCGTACGGGATGTTCTTCCCAGGTTCCTATGAACCGAGGCTCCTTGTCATCATGCTCTGGCCTTCGTAGAATCGTCTGTCACAGGCAGCCTCTTTTGTCAGGGACAATGATGCACCAGGCCCCGTGCCTCGATGAAAAGCATTTATGCTTGTCGAGATGTGATTTGTTTGTGTGGTGCGTGCCACTCCATGTGCGTAGGGGCATATGCCTAGGAAATTGATGCCCTCAAGTGGCCTTATAATAGAGGTGGCCGCGTGCACGGCTCCTTCTGCACATGCAAGCACATCGCGAGCAGAGGCTAGTTTTGAGAAGCAGGGTAAAGGGTACCGTACAGGATGTTCTTCCTAGGTTCCTGTTAACCTGAGCTCATTGCTGTCCCACTCTGGCCTACGTAGATCTTTTCCTTGGAGCTCGATGTTCTTGGCAACAACAGACCCCCATCGATATTTGGCTTCAACATCCCCCTTTCTCCTCAGAGAATGTGGACCTCGCCGGAGGGAAATTCCATGTGTTCATCAAGATGGTCTTATCTGTGCGGTTGCGCCACTCCAAGTGCATAGGGGGCATATGCCTGGGAAATGGATGTCTCTGAGCGGCCTTATAATAGAGGTGGCCGCGCGTGCGGTGCATTCCGTCCAGACCTGGCCTTCGCGAGTAGGGGTGGCTCTGAGAAGTAGGGTAAAGGGCTTCGTATGGGATGTTCTTCCCAGGAGCCTGTCAACCGATTCTCCTTACTGCCTCACTCCATCCTGCATTTGACATTTTCTTCAGAGCTTTCCCCATGGATGCGGTCGTTGCTAGAGGGGGGACTTGTTTATGTTGGGTCGTTGCTACGCAGAGGTTCCCCTTCGCGGCCAGCTTCTTAGAGGGACTATGGCCATTTAGGCCATGGAAGTTTAAGGCAATAACAGGTCTTTGATGCCCTTAGATGTTCTGGGCCGCATGCGTGCTACACTAATGCAACCAACGAGTTTTTCTCCCTGGCCCGAAAGGTTCAGGAAATCTTGCCAAATTGCATTGTGATGGGGATAGACCATTGCAATTATTAATCTTCAACGAGGAATTGCTAGTAAGCGCGAGTCATCAGCTTGCATTGACTACATCCCTGCCCTTTGTACACACCGCCTGTCGCTCCTACCAATTGAATGATCCGGTGAAGTGTTCAGATCACGCCGACGACGACAGTTCCTATCGGCAACGTTGCGAGAAGTTCAATTAACCTTATCATTTAGAGGAAGGAGAAGTCGTAACAAGGTTACCGTAGGTGAACCTGCGGTAGGATCATTGTCGGTTCAAGGCCCTGAATTGTGTAGGGGGGAGGCGAACGAGGCCGTTAGGCCGAAGTTGTCTCCTATCCCAGCCCTCGCTCTCGACGACGTGTGGGCGATCGGACACTGTAGAGCGGCTCTGCAGGTAGTCCATATCGCCATTGGTTTGAGGTGATCGAAGGCTGCAGTCGAGCGCATCTCCTTCAGCGTGGCGAGTCGTCGTGTCTGATTTTGATTGTGATGGGTGCATCTCGGCAACGTCTGTCACTGGGGGGGTCCTGCCCTGTCGCGTCGGAAGAGGTTCGGCATCACCTGCGGAGGCGAGGTGCCTCGGTTGCACGAGCGGCCGTTAAGACCAGGGATCCGTCGGCTTTATGTCTACACCGTTTGGAGCGCTCCTCGCCACGGACGGGTGCTCTCACGTAAATCGCGGGGTAGGACCCCCTGTCTGGCTGCGCAGTTCTCTCGAGGCAGCCTCTACCTCCGCCGCGGGGCGTGGTGGGGACACACCGTTCCCCGGTGCCCCTCTCGAGAGG
>BSBN01000967.1:6160000-6190000 GCA_027924645.1 Cunninghamia lanceolata
GCTTCGCCCCGTCCCGTCCCGCCCCGCCCCGCACCGCCCCATCCAGGCAACCCCGTCCCATCCAGCCCGGTCTCGACTTGGGCGAGTTGGCAACTTGGCCCCGTCCCGCCCCTTCCCATCCCGTCTCGCCCGGCCCAACCCCACCCCGTCCCCATCCCGTCCGGTGGGGTTTCTAGAAAATTAAGAGCGGTGGGGTTTCTAGAAAATTAGGAGTGGTGGGGTTTCCGCCTATTCGGTGGGGTTTCTAGAAAATTAGGAGCTGTGGGGATTCCACCTGTCCAGTGGGGTTTCTAGAAAATTAGGAGCGGTGGGGTTTCTGCCTATCCGGTGGGGTTTCTCGAAAAGTAGGAGCGATGGGGTTTCCGCCTGCCCTGCCCCGTCCTGGCCCCTCTGGCCCCGTCCCGACTTGGGCGAGTTGGCGACTTGGCCCCCCAAAGAATCCGTCGTGCCCTGCCCCATCGCGCCCTGCCTCGTCCCGCCCCGCCCCGCCCCGCCCCGGCAACCCCGTCCCGGTAACCTCGTCCCGTCCAGCCCCGTCTCATCTCGCCTCGCCCCGTCCCAGCAACCCTGTCCCATCCAGCCCTGTGTCGACTTGGGCGAGTTGGCAACTTGGTCCTGCCCTGCCCCTTCCCATCCCGTCTCGCCCCGCCCCACCCCGTCCCCATCCCGTGAGGTGGGGTTTCTAGAAAATTAAGAGTGGTGGGGTTTCTGCCTGTCCAGTGGGGTTTCTAGAAAATTAGGAGTGGTGGGGTTTCTGCCTATTCGGTGGGGTTTCTAGAAAATTAGGAGCGGTGGGGTTTCTAGAAAATTAGGAGCAGTGGGGTTTCCGCCTATCCGGTGGGGTTTCTTGAAAAGTAGCAGTGTTGGGGTTTCCGCCTGCCCTGTCCCATCCTGCCCCGTCCCGACTTGGACGAGTTGGCGACTTGGACCCTCAAAGAATCTGTCCCGCCCCGCCCCGCCCCGTCCCGTCCCACCTCATCCCGCACCTTCCCACCCCGGCAATGCCGTCCTGTCCAGCCCCGTCTCGACTTGGGTGAGTTGGCAACTTGGCAACCAAAAAGAATTCATCCCGCCTCGGCCTGCACCGCCCTGCCCCGCCCTGTCCCTGTCCCCGTCCCCGCCCCCGTCCCCGCCCCTATCCCGTCCAGTGGGGTTTCTAGAAAATTAAGAGCGGTGGGGTTTCCGCCTGTCCGGTGGGATTTCTAGAAAATTAGGAGTGGTGGGGTTTCTAGAAAATTAGGAGCGGTGGGGTTTTTGTCTGTCCAGTGGGGTTTCTAGAAAATTAGGAGCGGTGGGGTTTCTGCCTATCCGGTGGGGTTTCTCGAAAAGTAGGAGCGGTAGGGTTTCCGCCTGCCCCCTCCCATCCTCGCCCCGCTCTGTCCCGTCCTGTCCCGCCCTGCCCCACCCCGCCCCGGCAACCCCGTCCTGTCCAGCCCCGTCCCGTCTAGCCCCGTCTCGACTTGGGCGAGTTGGAAACTTGGCCCCGCCCCGCCCCTTCCCATCCCATCTCACCCCGCCCCACCCCATCCCCGTCCCTATCCTCGTCCCCATCCCGTCCGATGGGGTTTCTAGAAAATTAAGAGCGGTGGGGTTTCCGCCTATCCGGTGGGGTTTCTAGAAAATTAGGAGTGCTAGGGTTTCTAGAAAATTAGGAGCGGTGGGGTTTATGCCTGTCCAGTGGGGTTTCTAGAAAATTAGGAGCGGTGGGGTTTCCACCTATCCGGTGGGGTTTCTCGAAAAGTAGGAGCGGTGGGGTTTCCGCCTGCCCCGTCCCGTCCCGCCCCGTCCCGCCCCAACCCGACTTGGGCGAGCTGGCGACTTCATCCCCCAAAGAATTTGTCCCGCCCTGCCCCGTCGCGCCCCACCACGCCCCACCCTGCCCCGCCCCATCTCATCCCGTCCCACCCCGTCCTGCCCCGTCCCGTCCCACCCCGTCCTGCACCGTCCCGCCCCGTCTCATCTCACCCCACCTCGACAACGCCGTCCCGTCCAGCCTCGTCTCGACTTGGGCGAGTTGGCAACTTGGCCCCCCAAACAATCTGTCCCACCCCGCCCTGCCCCTCGCCACCCCGTCCCGTCCCACCCTACCCCGCCCCAGCAACGTCGTCCCTTCCAGCCCTGTCTCAACTTGGGCGAGTTGGCAACTCGGTCTCCCAAAGAATTCATCCTGCCTCGCCCTGCCCCCTCCCGTCCCGCCCCGCCCCCGCCCCATCCCCATCCCCGTCTCGTCCGGTGGGGTTTCTAGAAAATTAAGAGCGGTGGGGTTTTCACCTGTCCGGTGGGATTTCTAGAAAATTAGGAGTGGTGGGGTTTCCGCCTATTCAGTGGGGTTTCTAGAAAATTAGAAGCAGTGGGGTTTCCGCCTGTCCGGCGGGGTTTCTAGAAAATTAGGAGCGGTGGGGTTTCCGTCTATCCGGTGGGGTTTCTTGAAAAGTAGAAAAGGTTGGGTTTCCGCCTACCCCATCCCATCCCGTTGCGCCTCGCCCGACCCCGGAAGCCCCGTCCCGTCTCGCCCCGTCCTGACTTGGGCGAGTTGGCGACTTGGCCCCCCAAAGAATCTGTCCCGTCCCGCCCCGCTCCGCCCCGTCCCGACTTGGGCGAGTTGGCAACTTGTCCCCCCAAAGAATCAGTCGCACCCCACCCCATCCCCGTCCCCATCCCCGTTCCACCCCGTCCGATGGGGTTTCCAAAAAATTAAGAGCGGTGGGGTTTCCGCCTGTCCGGTGGTGTTTCTAGAAAATTAGGAGTGGTGGGGTTTCCGCCTATTCGGTGGGGTTTCTAAAATATTAGTAGCGGTGGGGTTTCTGCCTGTTTGGTGGGGTTTCTAGAAAATAAGGAGCGGTGGGGTTTCTGCCTACCTAGTGGGGTTTCTCAAAAAGTAGGAGTGGTGGGGTTTCCGCCTGCCTTGTCCCATCCGTCGCGCCCCGCCCTGCCCTGGCAACCCCGTCCCATCCCGCCCCGTCCTGACTTGGGCGAGTTGGCGAGTTGGCCCCCCAAAGAATCCGTCCTGCCCCGCCCCATCCCAACTTGGGCGAGTTGGCAACTTGGCCCCCTAAAGAATCCGTCGCGCCCCGCCCCGCCCCGCCCCGTCCCATCCCCGTCCCCATCTCGTCCTGTCCGGTGGGGTTTTCAGAAAATTAAGAGCGATGGTGTTTCCGCCTGTCCGGTGGGGTTTCTAGAAAATTAGGAGTGGTGGGGTTTCCGACTATTTGGTGGGGTTTCTAGAAAATTAGTAGCAGTGGGGTTTCCGCTTGTCCAGTGGGGTTTCTAGAAAATTAGGAGTGGTGGGGTTTCCACCTATCCGATGGGGTTTCTCGAAAAGTAGGAGCGATGGGGTTTTCGCCTGCCCCGTCTCGTCCCGTCAGCCCCATCCTGGCAGTCCCGTCCCGACTTTGGCGAGCTGGCGACTTCAGTCGCGGCGACTTCAGTCGCGGCGACTTGGTGACCTGGACAACTTGGCGACCTGGGCGACTTGGCCCACCAAAGAATCCATCCTGTCCCGGCAGCCCCATCCCGTCCTGACATGGGTGACTTGGGTGACTTGGCCCCTCAAAGAATCCATCTCGTCTCATCCCATCTCATCTCATCCCTTCTCATCTCGTCTCATTTCACCCCGTCTCACACCACCCCGTCCCAACATGGGTGAGTTGGTGACTTCCGTTGCGGTGACTTGGCCCCCCAAAGAATCCATCTCATCCCGTCCCGACTTCGGTCGCGACGACTTGGTGACCTGGGCGACTTGGCCCACGAATGAAGCCATCTCCACCCGTCTCATCCTGACTTGGGCGAGTTGGTGACATAGGATGGCATCGAGTAAAGAGGTGAGTAGAAAAGTGCAACGCCCAACCAAAAACTAAAAAGGGTGCAACATCGGGACTTCCCGGGAGGTCACCCATCCCAGTACTACTCCGGCCCAAGTGCGCTTAATTGCAAAGTTCTAATGGGATCTAGTGCACTAACGCTGGTATGATCGCACCCAACATGAACTTGTCTTCACGCTCTTGTTGTCTAATGGCACCGGCCGTCCTAGTGGGGATTCTAGAAAATTAAGAGCGGTGGGGTTTCCAAAAAATCTGGTCCGGTGGGGTTTCCACAAGAACTGGTTCGGTGGGGTTTACGTAAAATCTGGTCCAGTGCGGTTTACGTAAAACGGGGGAGCTTGGCAAGTTGGGCCAACTCGACAACTCTATAGACCTGGGGGACTTGGGTAAATGGATGACCTGTCCCGAGGGACTTGTTCGACCTAGGGGGCTTGGACGCTCCAGGGGTACGCCAACATTTCAAAACATGGTCGGCGATGTGTTGTTGGATGTCATTAGCTAGTGCAGTTCAGGCCTGTCCAGAGGTTGACTCGTGCCACTTCGCCAACGTCAGTGGGCGTCTTTGTTTAGGAAACGAGGTGAGGCCCATTGTAAGGAACGCAGTTGGGACAAGCTCGGGGGGATGTTGTTCAAGCCCAATTTTGGGGAACCGAGTTGGGGCCCACTGTTGGGGAGGTCAACGGGGAAGGGTGTTTGGGCCCAGTGTCCGAGTTTGTGCTTAGCATTGGGGAATGTCGTTGGAGAGCGAGGTTGGGGCCTAGTGTTGGGGAGAATCATCGGGGAATGTGTTTCGAGGCGAGTGATGGGGAAAGCGATCGCGGAGTGGGGTCGAGGCCTACTGTTAGGAGACTTGCAGTTTTCATAAAATCTGGTCCGGTGGGGTTTCTGCAAGAACTGGTCTGGTGGGGTTTCCGTAAAATTTGGTACGATGGGGTTTCAACAAAAACTGGTCCGGTGGGTTTTCATAAAATCTGGTACGGTGGGGTTTTCATAAAATTCAGTCCGGTGGGGTTTCCACATAATCCATATCGATGGGGTTCCCATAATATTTAGGATGTGCAAGCTTGGCAAGTTGGACCAACTTGAGGAAAGCCATCATTTCAAAACATGGTCGGCACCCTGTGTTGTTGGATGTCGTTAGTTAGTGGGGCTGGCGCTTGTCCAGAGGTTGACTCTTGCCACTTCGGCAACATCAATGGGCGTCATTGTTTAGGAAAGGGGTCGAGGCCCATTGTAGGGAATGCAGTTGGGAGAAGCTCTAGGGGATGTGGTTTGAGCCCAGTTTTGGGGAACGGGGTTGGGGCCCGATGTTGGGGAAGTCAATGGGGAAGGGTGTTTGGGCCTAGTGTCAAGGTGTGTCAAGGAGGAAAGGTGTTCAGGGCTCGTGCTTAGCATTGGGGAATGTCGTCGGAGTGCGAGGTCGGGGCCTAATGTTGGGGAGCATCATCGGTGAACGTGTTTTAGGGCAAGTGTTGGGGAAAGCCATTGCAGAGTGGGGTCGAGGCTTGCTGTTAGGGGACCTAGGGTTCTCATAAAATCTGGTCCGGTGGGGTTTCCATAAAATCTGGAATGGTGGGGTTTCCACAAAGCCTAGTCTAGTGGGGTTTTCATAAAATCTGGTCCGGTGGGGTTTCCGAAAGATCTGGTCCGGTGTGGTTTCCACAAGAACCGGTCTGGTGGGGTTTCCGTAAAATTTGGTCCGGTGGGTTTCTGTAAAATCTAGTATAGTGCGGTTTTTGTAAAATCTCGTCCGGCAGGTATCCTCAAAATCAAGTTCGGTGGGGTTTCTAGATAATTCAATTCGATGGGGTTCCCATAAAATTTAGGATGGGGGAGCTTGGCAAGTTGGGCCATCTCGACAACTTTGGAGACCGGGGGGACGTGGGTAAATGGGTGACTTGGCCTAAGGTACTTGTTCGACCTAAGGGGACTTGGACGGCCCAGGGGTAAGCCAACATTTCAAAACATGGTTGGTGACATGCGCTGTTGGACGTCGTTAGCTAGTGCGGTTGAGGCCTATCCAGAGGTTGACTCGTACCACTTCGCCAACATCAGTGGGCGTCGTTGTTTAGGAAAGGGGGCGAGGCCCATTGTAAAGAACGCAATTGGGACAAGCTCTGGGGGGATGTTGTTCGAGCTCCGTTTTGGGGAACGGGGTTGGGGCCCACTATTGGGGAAGTCAACGGGGAAGGGTGTTTGGGCCCAATGTCAAGGATTATGCTTAGCATTGCGGAATGTTGTCAGAGAGCGAGGTCGGGGCCTAGTGTTGGGGAGCATCCTCGGGGAATGTGTTTCAGGGTGAGTGATGGGGAAAGCGATCACGGAGTGGGGTTGAGGCCTACTGTTAGGGGACTTGGTGTTTTCATAAAATCTGGTCCAGTGGGGTTTCCACAAGAACTGGTTTGGTGGGGTTTCTGTAAAATCTGGTGCGATGGGGTTTCAACAAAGCCCGGTCCGGTGGGGTTTTCATAAAATCTGGTACGATGGGGTTTCCAAAAAATCTAGTCCGATGTGGTTTCCACAAGAATTGGTCTGGTGGGGTTTCTGTAAAATCTGGTCCGGTGGGGTTTCCATAAAATCGGGTCCGATGGGGTTTCCACAAAATCTGGTCTAGTACGGTTTCTGTAAAATCTGGTCTGGCGGGGTATCCTCAAAATCAAGTCCAGTGGGGTTTCCATATAATTTAATTCAACGGGGTTCCCATAAAATTTAGGACGGGGGGCGCTTGGCAAGTTGGGCCAACTTGACAACTTTGGAGACCAGGGGAACTTGGGTAAATGGGTGACCTAGCCCAAGGGACTTGTTCGACCTAAGGGGGCTTGGATGGTCTAGGGGTAAGCCAACATTTCAAAAACATGGTCGGTGACATGCACTGTTGGACGTTGTTAGCTAGTGCGCTGAGGCCTGTCCAGAGGTTGACTCGTGCCACTTCACCAACGTCAGTGGGCATCGTTGTTTAGGAAAGGGGGCGAGGCCCATTGTAGGGAACGGGATTGGGACAAGCTCTGGGGGATGTGATTCAAGCCTAGTTTTGGGGAATGGGGTTGGGGCCCAGTGTTGGGGAAGTCAACGGGGAAGGGTGTTTGGTCGCAGTGTCAGGGTGTGTCAAGGAGGAAAGGGGTTCGAGGCTCGTGCTTAGCATTGGGGAATGTCGTCGGAGTGCAAGGTCGGTGCGTAATGTTGGGGAGCATCGTCGGTGAACGTGTTTCGGGGTGAGTGTTGGGGAAAGCCATTGTGGAGTGGGACCGAGGCCTGCAGTTACGGGACCTGGGGTTCTCATAAAATCTGGTCCGGTGGGGTTTCGTAAAATTTGGTAAGGTGGGGTTTCCACAAACCCTAGTCTGGTGGGGTTTTCATAAAATCTGGTCCGGTGTGGTTTCCAGAAAATCTGGTCCGGTGTGATTTCCACAAGAACTGGTCTGGTGGGGTTTTCGTAAATCTGGTCTGGTGGGGTTTCTGTAAAATCTGGTCTAATGGGGTTTCCACAAAATCTGGTCTAGTGCAATTTCTGTAAACTCTGGTCTGGCGGGGTATCCTCAAAATCAAGTCCAGTGGGGTTTCCAAATAATTCAATTTGATGGGGTTCCCATAAAATTTAGGACGAGGGCCTTGCTTGGCAAGTTGGGCCAACTCGACAACTCTGGAGATCGGTGGACTTGGGTAAATGGGTGACCTGGCCCAAGGGACTTGTTTGACCTAAGGGGGCTTGGAAGATCGAGGGGTAAGCCAACATTTCAAAAACATGGTCGACGACATGCGCTGTTGGACGTTGTTAGCTAGTGCACTGAGGCCTGTCCAGAGGTTGAATTGTGCCACTTCGCCAATGTCAGTGGGCATCATTGTTTAGGAAAGGGGGCGAGGCCCATTGTAGGGAACATAATTGGGACAAGCTCTGGGGGATGTTGTTTGAGCCCAGTTTTGGGGAACGGGGTTGGGGCCCAGTGTTGGGGAAGTCAACGGGGAAGGGTGTTTGGTCGCAGTGTTGGGGTTCGTGCTTAGCATTGGGGAATGTCATCGGAGAGCGAGGTCGAGGCCTAGTATTGGGGACCATCGTCGGGGAACGTGTTTCGGGGTGAGTGTTGGGGAAAGCCATCGCGGAGTGGGGTTGAGGCCTACTGTTAGGGGACTTGCAGTTTTCATAAAATCTGGTCCAGTGGCATTTCCACAAGAACTGGTCTGGTGGGGTTTCCATAAAATCTCGTCCGATGGGCTTTCCACAAAAAATTGGTCTAGTGGGGTTTTCATAAAATCTGGTACGGTGGGGTTTCCACATAATTCAATTCGATGGTGTTCTTGTAATATTTAGGATGGGTGAGCTTGGCAAGTTGGAGCAACTCGAGGAAAGCCATCATTTCAAAACATGGTCGGCGCCTTGTGCTATCGGACCCCATTAGTTAGTGGGGCCGACGCTTATCCGCAGGTTGACTCTTGCCACTTCGGCAACTTCAGTGGGCGTCGTTGTTTAGGAAAGGGGTCGAGGCCCATTGTAGGGAACGCAGTTTGGACAAGCTCTGGGGGATGTCATTCGAGCCCAGTTTTGGGGAATGGGGTTGGGACCCAGTGTTGGGGAAGTCAATGTGGAAGGGTGTTTGGGCCCAGTGTCAGGGTGTGTTAAGGAGGAATGGGGTTCGGGGTTCGTGCTTAGCATTGGGGAATGTCATCGAAGTGCGAGGTCGGGGCCCAGTGTTGGGGGCTTGGGCAAATGGGTGACCTAGCCTGAGTGACTTGTTCGGCCTAAGGGGGCTTGGATGATCCAGGGGTAAGCCAACATTTCAAAACATGGTCGGTGACATGCGTTGTTGGACATCCTTAGCTAGTGCGGCTGAGGCTTGTCCAGAGGTTGACTCACGCAACCTTCGCAATGTCAGTGGGCTTCATTGTTCAGGGAAGGGGGTGACGCCCATTGTATGGAACACAATTGGGACAAGCTCTGGGGGATGTCGTTCAGGCCTAGCTTTGGGGAACGGGGTTGGGGCCCAGTGTTGGGGAAGTCAACGGGGAAGGTTGTTTGGGCCCAGTTTTGGGGTGTGTCAAGTAGGATTGGGGTTCGGGGTTCGTGCTTAGCATTGGGGAATGTCGTCGAAGAGCGAGGATGGGGCCTAGTGTTGGGGAGCATGGTCGGGGAACAAGTTTCAGCACCAGTGTTGGGGAAAGCCATCACAGAGTGGGGTCGAGCCCTACTTCTAGGGGACTTGGGATTTTCATAAAATCTGGTCTGATGGGGTTTCCACAAGAACTGGTCCAGTGGGGTTTCTAGAAAATCTGGTCCGGTGGGGTTTCTGTAAAATCTGGTTCTGTGGGGTTTCTGTAAAATCTGGTCCGACAGGGTTTCCACAAAATCTGGTCCAATGGGGTTTCCACAAAATTTGGTCCAATGGGGTTTCCACAAAATTTGGCCCGTTGGGGTTTCCATAAAATCTAGTCAGACGTCGTTAGTCAGTGGGGTTGAAGCCTATCTAGAGGTTGACTCATACCACTTTGGTGACGTTAGTGGGTGTCATTGTTTAGGAAAGTGGTCAAGGCCCATTGCAGGGAATGTAGTTTGGACAAGCTCTGGGGATGTGGTTCGAGCCCAATTTTGGGGAATGAGGTTGTGACCCAGTGTTTGGGAAGTCAATGGGGAAGGGTGTTTGGGCCCAGTGTTGGGGTGTGTCAAGGAGGAATGGGGTTCGTGCTTAGCATTGGGGAATGTCGTCAGAGAGCGAGGTCGGGGCCTAGTGTTGGGGAGCATCTTCAGGGAACGTGTTTCAGGGCGAGTGTTGGGGAAAGCCATCATGGAGTGGGGGTCAAGGCATGCTGTTAGGGGGCATGGGGTTTTCATAAAATCTGGTCCGGTGGGGTTTCTAGAAAATTTATTCTGGTGGGGTTTCTACAAGAACTGGTCTGACGGGGTTTATGTGAAATATGGTCAGATGGGGTTTCCATCAAATCTGGTCCAGTGGGGTTTCTACAAAATTTGGTCTGAAGGGGTTTTCGTAAAATCTAGTACGGTGGGGTTTCCTTGAAATCCAATCTGCTAGGGTTTCCACATTATTCAATTGAAAGGGGTTCCCATTAAATTTAGGATAGGCGAGCTCGGCAAGTTGGACCAACTGGACAACTCTGGAGACCTGGGGGACTTGGACAAATGGGTGACTTGCCCCGAGCGACTTGTGGGACCTAAGGGGGGCTTGGACGGTCCATGGGAAAGCCATCATTTCAAAACATGGTCAGCGCCCTGCACAGTCAGATGCCGTTAGTTAGTGGGGCTGAAGCATGTCCAGAGGTTGACTCGTGCCACTTCGACAATGTTAGTGGGTGTCGTTGTTTAGGAAAGGGGTCGAGGCCCATTGTAGGGAACGGATGGGATGGTCGGGACGAGACGGGATGGGATGGGACGGGATGGGACGGGCCGGGCCGAGATGGGATGGGATGGGATGGGATGGGACAGGACGAGACGAACCGAGACTGAGAGGGACAGAGCGAGGGGGGGCAGGACAGGATGGGGCGGGGTGGGGCGGGACGGGATGGGCTAGGATGGGACAGGATGAGACAGGGTTGTCCGTTGTCCGCTATCCCCTATTTGATATCCCCTATCACCTGTCTCTTGTCCCCTGTCATCTGTCCCCTGTTGGCTTTCGGTTGTCCGGGGGACAGGACGGGATGAAGCAGTCGAGATGGGACAGGACGACCTGGATGGGACAGGGCGGATGGGATGGGAAAGGACAGGACAGTGTGAGATAGGCAGATGAGGTAGGATAGAATGGACAAGATGGTCAAGATGAGACAGGATGGGATGGGCCGGGCCGAGATGGGACGGGATGGGATGCGACGGGACAAGACGAGCGGGACAGTTGGAACAGTCAGGACGAGACCGGGCAGGATGGGGTGGTGGGGCGGGGCGAGACGGGGTGGGGCGGGATGGGACGGGACGGGACAGTGCTGTCTGCTATCCTCTGTCTGCTGTCCACTGTCCCTTGTCAGCTGTCCACTGTTTGCTATCCGTTGTCTGTTGTCCATTGTCTATTATCTGCTATCCGATGTCTGCTGTCTTTTGTCTGCTGTCCACTGTCCACTGTCTCATGTCTGCTATCCCACGTCTGCTGTCCATAATGCAATGTGAGGTGATTGTGAGCTCTGAGATCAAACCTTCTGTTGTGTAGAGTTCAGACTTATAATTACTATGGGGGGGGTAGTTTTTGTTACGCCGCTGTCCGCTGTCCCCTGTCTGCTTTCCGCTGTCGCCTGTTCACAGTCTACCATCCCCTGTTCACCGTCCCCTATTCGCCATCCGCTGTCTGCCATCTGTTGTCTGTTGTCCGCTGTCCGCCATCCGCCACCCCCTGTCTGATGTCCTCTATTTGATGTCCCCTATCTGACGTGGCTTGTCCGCTGTCCTCTGTCTGCTGTCTGTTGTCCACTGCCCCCTATCTGTCATCCCCTGTTCGCCGTTTGCCGTCCGCCATCCCTTGTTCGCCATTTGCCGTCCGCCATCCCCTGTCCTCTATCTGTTGTACCCTGTCCGCTGTCCTTTGTGGCCTGTCCGCTGTCTGCTGTGGCTCGTCCACTGTCTGTTGTCCGCCGTCTGCTATCCCTCGTCCCCTATTCGTCGTCCCCTATCCACTGTCCCATGTCCACTATCCCTTGTTCGTTGTCCGCTGTGGCCTGTACGCTGTCCACTGTCTACCGTCTGCCATCCCCTGTCCACCATCCGCTGTCCCCTGTCCCCTTTCCGCTGTCCACTGTCCCCTATCTGCCATTGCATATCTCCTGTCCCTTGTCCGTTGTCCCCTATCCACTGTGGCCTGTCCGCTATTCCCTATCCACTGTCGGTTGTCCCCTATCCGTCGTCCCCTATCCGTTGTCCCCTATCCGTTGTGGCCTGTCTGTTGTGGCTTGTCCGCTGTGGCCCATCCACTGTCTATTGTCCACTGTCCACTGTCCCTCGTCCCCTGTCCACCATCCCCTGTCCACTGTCCCATGTCCACTGTCCCTTGTCTGCCGTCCGCTGTCTGCCATCCCCTATCCGCTGTCTACCGTCCGCTGTCCGTTGTCCCCTATTCGCCATCCACTATCCCTTGTCCCCTTTCCACCGTCTGCTGTCCCCTATCCGCCGTCCCCTATCCTTTGTCCACTGTCCATTGTCCCCTATCCGCTGTGGCCTATCTGCTGTCCGTCATCCGCTATCCCCTGTCCGCAGTCCGTCGTCCGCTGTCCATACCAGAATGTGAGGTGATTGCGAGCTCCAAGCTCAACCTTCCACTGTGTTGCGTTCAGACTTATAACTACTATAAGCGGGTGGTGTTCATGAGGGTACTGAGTCCATGTGCGAACATCCGAGTTGCATTCCAATGTAGGAAATCTGAGTTGCAACACCAGAGAAGTCGCAGAGGCAAGCTCGAGCTGGGATGACAGATTGTGAGGTAATTGCGAACTTCGAGCTCAACCTTCCGTTGTGTTGCGTTCAGATTTACAACTACTATAGGGGTGGTGTTCACGAGGGTGCCGAGTCCATGTACAGAAATGTGAGTTTGCATTACAATGTAGGAAATCTGAGTTGTATTGCAATGCAGGATATCCGGGCTGTTTCTGGGCGAGCTGATTCCGGCTGAAGAGAGAGATGACAGAAAGTGAGGTAATTGCGATCTCCGAGCTCAACCTTCCATTGTGTTGCATTCAGACTTATAAGTACTATAGGGGGGTGGTGTTCATGAGGGTGCCAAGTCCATGTGTTGAAATCCAAGTTTGCATTGCAATGCAAGAAATCCGAGTTGCATTGCAATGCAGGATATCCGGGCTGTTTCTGGGCAAGCTGATTCCAGCCGAAGAGAGAGATGACGGAAAGTGAGGTAATTGCGATCTCCGAGCTCAACCTTCCATTGTGCTGCGTTCAGACTTATAACTACTATAGGGGGGTGGTGTTCATGAGGGTGCCGAGTCCATGTGTGGAAATCCGAGTTTGCATTGCAATGCAGGAAATCCGAGTTACATTGCAATGCAGGATATCCAGGCTATTTCTGGGCGAGCTGATTCCGGCTGAAGAGAGAGATGACAGAAAGTGAGGTAATTGCGAGCTCTGAGCTCAACCTTCCATTGTGTTGCATTCAGACTTATAACTACTATAGGGGGGTGGTGTTCATGAGGGTGCCGAGTCCATGTGCGAAAATCCGAGTTTGCATTGCAATGCAGGATATCCGGGTTGTTTCTGGGCGAGCTAATTCTATTCAGGCTATTTCTGGACGAGCTAATCCTCCTATTTGGGCTATTTCTAGGCAAGCTAATTCTATTCAGGTTGTTTCTGGACAAGCTAATGCTCCTATCCAGGCTGTTTCTGGGCGAGCTGATTCTATCCGGGCTATTTCTGGGCAAGCTGATTCTATCCGGGCTATTTCTGGGCGAGCTGATTCTATCCGGGCTGTTTCTGGGTGAGCTAATTCTATCTGGGCTGTTTTTGGGCGAGCTGATTTCGGTCGAAGAGAGAGATGACAGAAAGTGAGGTAATTGTGAAATCTCGACTCAGCCTTCCGTCGTGCCCCGTTCAGACTTATAACTACTATGGGGGAAGGTGTTTGGGCATTTCATGGCCTGGGGTAAGTCGCAGTGAGCAAGTCGGGTTAGACATGGTGAGCTGCGCAT
Source organism: Cunninghamia lanceolata (assembly GCA_027924645.1). Classification (NCBI taxonomy): domain Eukaryota; kingdom Viridiplantae; phylum Streptophyta; class Pinopsida; order Cupressales; family Cupressaceae; genus Cunninghamia; species Cunninghamia lanceolata. The sequence goes on from BSBN01000967.1 coordinate 6,173,437, forward strand.
CGGCAAACATCTGGGATATTTGCTAATCGGGTTCTAAGTTGGATGCTGGCATTTCCTTTGGGATACCTTCGGGATATATCTGGGATAGCACTGAGTTAGCCGAGTTGTCAGGTGATTGCGAAGATGGAAAGCGAGGTAATTGCGAACTCTCGACTCAACCTTCCATTGTGCCGCGTGCCCCCGTAGGATGGAACCATGTTCTGTGCCAAGGTATACGAGCTGTTTACAAATGGGCAAGTCCCCTGAGGGTAGAGCTCAAGCTCCTTGGTGCAGGATAATGTGATTGCTACAGGGACATGTGGAAGTGACCCAGATGCTATGCCGAGGTTCTGTGGGTATCACAGTTGGAACGGAATCATCATTGGATGCATGCTCAGAATGGTCCCTTTACATTCCAATGCCATGACCTGATACTAGGATACCTCGGTAGCATCCGTCTAGCCTCTGGGTTGCTTTAGATGGTTGCGAGATGCCATGCGGGAGGCCAAATAGAGAGATGACAGAAAGTAAGGTAATTGCGAACTCTCGACTTAGCCTTCCGTTGTGCTACGTTCAGACTTATAACTACTATGGGGGAAGGTGTTTGGTTAGGCATTTCATGGCGTTGTCCACGTTGAACCCCCTGCGTGCCCCCGTAGGATGGAACCATGTTCTGTGCCAAGGTATACAAGCTGTTTACGAATGGGCAAGTCCCCTGAGGGTAGAGCTTGGGCTCCTTGGTGTAGGATAATGTGATTGCTACGGGGACATGTGGAAGCGACTGAGATGCTATGCCGAGGCTCTGTGGGCATCACAATTGGAACGGAATCGTCATTGGATGCATGCTCGGAATGGTCCCTTTACATTTCAATGCCGTGACCTGATACTGGGATACCTCGGTAGCGTCCGTCTAGCCTCTGGGTTGCTTTAGATGGTTGCGAGATGCCATGTAGGAGGTCGAATAGAGAGATGACAGAAAGTGAGGTAATTGCGAACTCTCGACTCAGCCTTCCATTGTGCCGCGTTCAGACCTATAACTACTATGGAGGAAAGTGTTTGGTTGGGCATTTCATGGCGTTGTCCACGCTAACCCCCCCGCGTGCCCCCGTAGGATGGAACCATGTTCTGTGCCAAGGTATACGAGCTGTTTACGAATGGGCAAGTTTCCTGAGGGTAGAGCTCGGGCTCCTTGGTGCAGGATAATGTGATTGCTATGGGGACATGCAAAAGTGACCCAGATGCTATGCCGAGGCTCTGTGGGCATCACAGTTGGAATAGGATCATCATTGGATGCACGCTGGAAATGGTCCCTTTACATTCCAATGCCGTGACCTGATACTAAGATACCTCAGTAGTATCCGTCTAGCTTCTGGGTTGCTTTAGATGGTTGCGAGATGCCATGTGGGAGGCCGAATAGAGAGATGACGCAAAGTGAGGTAATTGCGAACTCTCGACTCAGCCTTCCGTTGTGCTACGTTCAGACTTATAACTACTATGGGGGAAGGTGTTTGGTTAGGCATTTCATGGCGTTGTCCACGCTGAACCCCCTGCGTGCCCCCGTAGGATGGAACCATGTTCTGTGCCAAGGTATACAAGTTGTTTATGAATGGGCAAGTCCCCTGAGGGTAGAGCTTGGGCTCCTTGGTGTAGGATAATGTGATTGCTACGGGGACATGTGGAAGCGACTGAGATGCTATGCCGAGGCTCTGTGGGCATCACAGTTGGAACGGAATCGTCATTGGATGCATGCTCGGAATGGTCCCTTTACATTTCAATGCCGTGACCTGATACTAGGATACCTCGGTAGCGTCCGTCTAGCCTCTGGGTTGCTTTAGATGGTTGCGAGATGCCATGTAGGAGGTCGAATAGAGAGATGACAGAAAGTGAGGTAATTGTGAACTCTCGACTCAGCCTTCCATTGTGCCGCGTTCAGACCTATAACTACTATGGAGGAAAGTGTTTGGTTGGGCATTTCATGGCGTTGTCCACGCTGACCCCCCGCGTGCCCCCGTAGGATGGAACCATGTTCTGTACCAAGGTATATGAGTTGTTTACGAATGGGCAAGTCCCATGAGGGTACAGCTCGGGCTCCTTGGTGCAGGATAATGTGATTGCTACAGGGACATGCGGAAGCGACCTAGATGCTATGCCGAGGCTCTGTGGGCATCACAGTTGGAATGGAATCATCATTGGATGCATGCTTGGAATGGTCCCTTTACATTCCAATGCCGTGACCTGATACTGGGATACCTCGGTAGCGTCCATCTAGCTTCTGGTTTGCTTTAGATGGTTGCGAGATGCCATGCGGGAGGCTGAATAGAGAGATGACGCAAAGTGAAGTAATTGCAAACTCTCGACTCAGCCTTCCATTGTGCCATGTTCAGACTTATAACTACTATGGGGGAAGGTGTTTGGTTGGGCATTTCATGGCGTTGTCCACGCTGACCCCCCCGCATGCCCCCATAGGATGGAACCATGTTCTGTGCCAAGGTATACGAGCTGTTTACGAATGGGCAAGTCCCCTGAGGGTAGAGCTCGGGCTCCTTGGTGCAGGATAATGTGATTGCTATGGGGACATGCGGAAGCGACCCAGATGCTATGCCGAGGCTCTGTGGGCATCACAGTTGGAACAGAATCATCATTGGATGCACACTCGGAACGGTCCCTTTACATTCCAATGCCATGACCTGATACTGGGATACCTCGGTAGGGTCCGTCTAGCTTCTGGGTTGCTTTAGATGGTTGCGAGATGCCATGCGGGAGGCCGAATAGAGAGATGACGCAAAGTGAGGTAATTGCGAACTCTCGACTCAGCCTTCTGTTGTGCCGCGTTTAGAATTATAACTACTATGGGGGAAGGTGTTTGGTTGGGCATTTCATGGCATTTTCCACGCTGACCCCCCCACGTGCCCTCGTAGGATGGAACCATGTTATGTGCCAAGGTATACGAGTTGTTTATGAATGGGCAAGTCCCCTGAGGGTAGAGCTCGGGCTCCTTGGTGCAAGATAATGTGATTGCTACGGGGACATGCGGAAACAACCCAAATGCTATGCCGAGGCTCTGTGGGCATCACAGTTGGAACGGGATCGTCATTGGATGCACGCTCGGAATGGTCCCTTTACATTCCAATGCCATGACTTGATACTGGGATACCTCAGTAGCATCCGTCTAGCTTCTGGGTTGCTTTAAATGGTTGCGAGATGCCATGCGGGAGGCCGAATAGAGAGATGACGCAAAGTGAGGTAATTGTGAACTCTTGACTCAGCCTTCCATTGTGCCGCGTTCAGACTTATAACTACTATGGGGGAAGGTGTTTGGTTGGGCATTTCATGGCATTGTCCACGCTGACCCCCCCGCGTGCCCTCGTAGGATGGAACCATGTTCTGTGCCAAGGTATATGAGTTGTTTACGAATGGGCAAGTCCCCTGAGGGTAGAGCTCGGGCTCCTTGCTGCAGGATAATGTGATTGCTACGGGGACATGCGGAAGCGACCCAGATGCTATGCCGAGGCTCTGTGGGCATCACAGTTGGAACGGGATCGTCATTCGATGCATGCTCGGAATGGTCCCTTTGCATTCCAATGCCATGACCTAATACTGGGATACCTCGGTAGTGTTCGTCTAGCTTCTAGGTTGCTTTAGATGGTTCCAAGATGCCATGCGGGAGGCCAAATAGAGAGATGATGCAAAGTGAGGTAATTGCAAACTCTCGACTCAGCCTTCCATTGTGCCGTGTTAAAACTTATAACTACTATGGGGGAAGGTGTTTGGTTGGGCATTTCATCGCATTGTCCACGCTGACCCCCCCGCGTGCCCCCGTAGGATGGAACCATGTTCTCTGCCAAGGTATACAAGCTGTTTACGAATGGGCAAGTCCCCTGAGGGTAGAGCTCGGGCTCCTTGGTGCAGGATAATGTGATTGCTATGAGGACATGCGGAAGCGACCTAGATGCTATGCCAAGGCTCTATGGGCATCATAGTTGGAACGGAATCATCATTGGATGCACGCTTGGAACGGTCCCTTTACATTCCAATGCCATGACTTGATACTGGGATACCTCGGTAGCGTCTGTCTAGCTTCTAGGTTGCTTTAGATGGTTCCGAGATGCCATGTGGGAGGCTAAATAGAGAGATGATGCAAAGTGAGGTAATTGCGAACTCTCGACTCAGCCTTCTGTTGTGCCGCGTTCAAACTTATAACTACTATGGGGGAAGGTGTTTGGTTGGGCATTTAATGGCATTGTCCACGCTGACCCCCCCGCGTGCCCCCGTAGGATGGAACCATGTTCTGTGCCAAGGTATACAAGCTGTTTACGAATGGGCAAGTCCCCTGAGGGTAGAGCTCGGGCTCCTTGGTGCAGGATAATGTGATTGCTATGGGGACATGCGGAAGCGACCCAAAATCTATGTCGAGGCTCTGTGGGCATCACAGTTGGAATGGAATCATCATTAGATGCACGGTCGGAACGGTCCCTTTACATTCCAATGCTATGACCTGATACTGGGATACCTCAGTAGCGTCTGTCTAGCTTCTGGGTTGCTTTAGATGGTTGTGAGATGCAATGCGTGAGGCCGAATAGAGAGATGATGCAAAGTGAGGTAATTGCGAACTCTTGACTCAGCCTTTCCTTGTGCCGCGTTCAAACTTATAACTACTATGGGGGAAGGTGTTTGGTTTGGCATTTCATGGCATTGTCCACATTGACCCCCCCGCGTGCCCCCGTAGGATGGAACCATGTTCTGTGCCAAGGTATACGAGCTGTTTACGAATGGGTAAGTCCCCTGAGGGTAGAGCTCGGGCTCCTTGGTGCAGGATAATATGATTGCTACGGGGACATGTGGAAGCAACCCAAAATCTATGCCGAGGCTCTGTGGGCATCACAGTTGGAACAGAATTGTCATTGGATGCACTCTCGGAATGGTCCCTTTACATTCCAATGCTCTGACCTGATACTGGGATACCTTGGTAGCGTTCATCTAGCTTCTGGGTTGCTTTAGATGGTTGCGAGATGCCATGCGGAAGGCGGAAGAGGGATATCTCAGCCTAGCCTACCGTTGTCCCGAAGAGATCTCGATTGGCATTTGATGGCCTGCCAAACTCAGATCCCCCGCGTGCTCAATCGCATGATACACATCCTGTGCCAAGGCATTCGTGCGGCCTTTCGAATGGCCAGTCCCAGGAGGGGACATCTCGGGCACCTTGGAGCAGCACATTTCTCACGCGATGGGGACTTGCGGAAGCCACTCGGATTGGGACACCCAGTTGCTATGCGGAGGCTTTATGGGCATCACAGTTGGACGGAATCGGCATTAGACGCACGCTCAGAATGGTCCCTTTATAATCCAATGTCGTGCATCGTTCCTGCGATGCCTCTGGAGCCTTCGTCTAGCTCTTGGGTCGCTCGAGACAGTGGCAAAAAAAAGCCATTTTCGGTGGAATGACGTTTGGCATTGCCAATTGTCACCCCCGCGCGTGCATCCATTCTATGATTGGGGCATATGCAAAACTTGGCGGTTAAATGGACTCAGACTCGGACACCCAGTTGCTATAGGGAGGCTTTGTGGGCATCACAGTTGGAACGAAATTAGCATTAGATGCAGGCTCGGTACGGTCCCTTTACGATCCAATGCAGTGACCTGATACTGGGATACCTCGTGAGCCTGCGTCTAGCTCTTGGGTCACTTGGGACAGTTCTGGGCTATGACGCTTGGTATTTGGTGGCATACCTATGCTGACCCCCCGCTGCGTGCCCCATCGCATGATCCATGTCCTGTGCCAAGGCATTCATGCGGCCTTTCGAATGGCCAGTCCCAGGAGGGGACAACTCGGGCTCCTTGGTGCAGCACATCTTTCATGCAATGGGAGCTTTGTGGAAGCGCGACTCGGATCGGGACACCCAGTTGCTATGCAGAAGCTTTTTTGGCATCACAGTTGTAACGGAATCGGCATTGGACACACGCTCGGAACGGTCCCTTTACAATCCAATGCAGTGACCTGATACTGGGATACCTCGTGAGCCTGCGTCTAGCTCTTGGGTCGCTCGAGACAGTTGCGAAAAAGCCGCTTTCGGGGGAACGACTGTTGGCATTGCCAATGGCCACCCCCGCGCATGCTTCCATTCTATGATTGGGGCATATGCAAAACTCGGTGGTTGGATTGACTTGGACTCAAACACCCAGTTGCTATGCAGAGGCTCTGTGGGCATCACAGTTGTAACGGAATCAGCATTGGATGCATGCTCAGAACGGTCCCTTTACAATCCAATGCAGTGACCTGATACTGGGATACCTCATGAGCCTACGTCTAGCTCTTGGGTCACTCGAGATAGTCGCGAAAAGGCCACTTTCAGGGAAACTACTGTTGGCATTGCCAATTGCCACCCCCGCACGTGCTTCCTTTCTATCATTGGGGCATATGCAAAAATCAGCGGTTGAATGGACTCGGACCCAGACACCCATTTGCTATGTGGAGGCTCTGTGGGCATCATAGTTGTAACAGAATCGGCATTGGATGCACGCTCGGAACAGTCCCTTTACAATCCAATGTAGTGACCTGATATTGGGATACCTCATGAGCCTGCGTCTAGCTTTTGGGTCACTCGAGATAGTTCTGGGGTATGACGCTTGGCATTCGATGGCGTGCCTATGCTGACCCCCCGCCGCGTGCCCCCTCTCATGATCCATGTCCTGTGCCAAGGCATTCGTGCGGCCTTTCGAACGGCCAGTCCCAGGAGGGGACAGCTCGGGCTCCTTGGTGCAGCACATCTTTCATGCGATGGGAGCTTTGCGGAAGTGACTCGGATCGGGACACCTAGTTGCTATGCGGAGGCTCTGTGGGCATCACAGTTGTAACAGAATCGGCATTGGACACATGCTCGGAACGGTCCCTTTACAATCCAATGTAGTGACCTGATACTGGGATACCTCGTGAGCCTGCGTGTAGCTCTTGGGTCACTCGAGACAATTGCGAAAAAGTCACTTTCAGGGGAACGACGGTTGGCATTGCCAATTGCTACCCCCGCGCGTGCTTCCATTCTATGATTGGGGCATATGCAAAACTCGGCGGTTGAATGGACTTGGTCTAGGACACCCAGTTGCTATGCGGAGGCTCTGTGGGCATAACAGTTGTAACGGAATCAGCATTGGATGCACGCTCAGAATGGTCCCTTTACAATCCAATGCAGTGACCTGATACTGGGATACCTTGTGAGCCTGCGTCTAGCTCTTGGGTCGCTCGGGACAGTCCTAGGGTATGACTTTTGGCATTTAATGGCAAGCCTGTGCTGACCCCCCCGCCCCGCGTGCCCCCCTCGCATGATCCATGTCCTGTGCCACGGCACACTCGAGCGGCCTTTCGAACAGCCAGTCCCAGGAGGGGACAACTCGGGATCCTTGGTGCAGCACATCTTTCACTCGATGGGAGCTTTGCGGAAGCGACTCAGATCGAGACACCCAGTTGCTATGTGGAGGCTTTGTGGGCATCACAGTTGGATGGAATTGACATTGGACGCATGCTCGGAACGGTCCCTTTATAATCCAATGTCGTGACCCATTGCTGCGATACTTCTGGAGCCTTCGTCTAGCTCTTGGGTCACTCGGGACAGTTGCGGAGAGCCATTTTTAGGGGAAGGACGGTTGGCATTGCCAATTGTCACCCCCGCGCGTGCTTCCATTCTATGATTGGGGCATATGCAAACTCGGTGGGGGAATGGACTCAGACTGGGACATCCAGTTGATATGCGGAGGCGGTCTGTGGGCATCACAGTCAGAACGGAATCGGCATTGGATGCACACTCAGAACGGTCCCTTTAGAATCCAATGCAGTGACCGGATTACTGGGATACCTCGTGAGCCTGCGTCTAGCTCTTAGGTCTCTCAGGACCGTCTTGGGGTATGACGCGTGGCATTCAATGGCGTTCCTATGCTGACCCCCCCATGTGCCCACCTCGCGTGACTCATGTGTTGTGCCAAGGCATTCATGCGGCCTTTCGAACGGGCAGTCCCAGGAGGGGACAGCTCGGGCTCCTTGGTGCATTGCATTTTTCATGCGAAGGGGTCTATGCGGAAGCGACTCATATCAGGACACCCAGTTTCTATGCGGGAGGCTTTGTGGGCATCACAGTTGGACGGAATTGGCATTGGACGCAAGCTCTGAACGGTCCCTCTATAAATCCAATGTCGTTCCCGTTGCTGCGATACCTCCGTAGCCTTCGTCTAGCTCTTGGGTCGCTCGAGACAGTTGCGAAAAGTCATTTTCGAGGGGAACGGCAGTTGGCATTGCCAATTGTGACCCCCACGCATGCCTTAATTCTATGATTGGGGCATACGCAAACTCGGCGGGGGAATGGACTCGGACTGGGACATCCAGTTACTATGCGGAGGCTCTGTGGGCATCACAGTTGGAACGGAATCGGCATTGGATGCATGCTCGGAACGGTCCCTTTACAATCCAATGCAGTGACTGGATACTGCGATACCTCAGAAGCCTCGGTCTGGCTCTTGGGTTGCTCGAGACGCAGTCTGGGGGATGACACTTGGCATTCATTGTCATGCCTAATGCTGAACCCCTACATGCAACCGTCGCGTGACCGATGTGTTGTTCCAAGGGATTCGCGTGGCCTTTCGAACGGCCAGTCCCAGGAGGGGACAGCTCGGGCTCCTTGTTGCAGCACACTTTTCACGCGATGGGGACTTTGCGGAAACAACTCGGATCGGGACACCCAATTGCCATGCGGAGGCTCTGTGGGCAGCACAGTTGGACAGAATCGGCATTGGACGCACGCTGGCTCGGAACGGTCCCTTTATAATCCATTTCCTTGTCCTGTTACTATGATACCTCTGTAGCCTACGTCTAGCTCTTGGGTCGCTCGGTAAGGTCATGCAAATTCGGTGTGCACTGCGGGAAGTATGGATACGGCGAGTCTCCGACTAGGATAGTTTCTCTGCGAAGAGTGGCATGATGGTTGATGAGGCAATTCGATTCAGTCCCAAGCTTTGGCCTCGGGCCACTGTGAGGGCTGTCGAATCTCTCTTTCCAACTCATCTCCACCTAGTAACAGACTTGACAATAGGTAATCAGTCTCATTCTCGATTGTTCCTAGAGGTAATCTTTGGAACTTTTGGAATTGACCTCTCACTTCGTCTCCTCTCTTGTGAGGAGTAGTGTGCTTGTGTCGTTTCCTTGGTGGCATTCACGTTGCAAATATTGTGGAGGGAGAGTCTCCGCAGCTGCCCTCGGGGGCAATCGGTGGGCTCTCATCTCCATATTCGGTTGACATTCACCATGCACGTAGGTCGCAGAATAATTTGCGAGTCTATTGGTGTTTGGCGCTTGTCCACGAATGATGCGTTGGTCCCGAAGTGCATGTTACTAGCATTTTCTGCCATTGTCTCGGATCTTTGGCAAGTCCATTCCTTGCAATCGAACTTCTAGGAGCCATTTATGAGTTTGAGAGGGATGGGCAAGGTTCGACACCTCCATCATTGCGTGCTTCTTCTTCTCAAGATCTTTTGACTGAGCCATGTCAGTGCTCAAGGCAAATGACTCGTGGTGGGGGGCGACGTTACACGGCGGAGTTGTCCGCGGCAAGTTTTTTCAGGCTCGATGCCCATTTGAAACCCTCAAGCACATTGATGACACGGTCTCGCCCTTTGGTTGTGGCCTCAGCATACATCTTGCGAGTGTTCTTCACGAAGCATTTCGGTGTCCCCCAGAGGTTGCCTTGAAATTTGGTCACACAGTGGTTCGGGTCGTCATATAAATGCCTTGCATCATACATTTCCCTGCCGTGTGGCGATACGAAATGCTTTCGAGCAGGGGCTCACAAGAGGACGGATCTCGCGGAATTGGCATGGGTGTGCTCATCGATTGTGTGCGAGTGCTAAATAACGGTGTGTTGTCGTTATATTCGTCCCCGAGAATGCTGTCCTTCGAGGCAGAGTGTTTCATGTTGGTCAAGCCGGTCTTGTCTGTGTGTGGTGCGCCACTCCAAGTGTGTAGGGGGCATATTCCTGTGAAATGGATGTCCTTGAGTGGCCTTACTCGGTCGCGTGCATGACGCATTGTCTCACAGCATTACCATCGCGAGTAGGGGCCACCTGGAGATGTCGGGTAAAGGGTTCCGTACAGGATGTTCTTCCCAGGTTCCAGTGAACCAAGGCTCCTTGTCATCATGCTCTGGCCTTCGTAGAATCATCTGTCACGGGCGGCCTCTTTTGTCAGGGATGATGATACGCCGGGTCCCGTGCCTTGATGAAAAGCATTTATGCTTGTCGAGATGTGATTTGTTTGTGTGGTGCGTGCCACTCCATGTGCATAGGGGGCATATGCCTGGGAAATGGATGCCCTCGAGTGGCCTTATAATAGAGGTGGCCGCGTGCACGGCTCGTTCTGCACATGCAAGTACATCGCGAGGGGAGGCCAGTTTTGAGAAGCAAAGTAAAGGGTACCGTACGGGATGTTCTTCCCAGGTTCCTGTTAACCTGAGCTCATTGTTGTCCCACTCCGGCCTGCGTAGATCTTTTCCTTGGAGCTTGATGTTCCTGGCAACAACGGACCCCCATTGATATTTGGCTTCAACATCCCCCTTTCTCCTCGGAGAATGTGGACCTCGCCCGAGGGAAATTGCATGTGTTCGTCGAGACGGTCTTGTCTGTGCGGTTGCGCCACTCCAAGTGCATAGGGGGCATATGCCTGGGAAATGGATGTCTCTGAGCAGCCTTATAATAGAGGTGGCCGTGTGCACGGTGCATTCCGTCCAGACCTGGCCTTCGCGAGTAGGGACGGCTCTGAGAAGTAGGGTAAAGGGCTTCGTACGGGATGTTCTTCCCAGGAGCCTGTCAACCGATTCTCCTTACCGCCTCGCTCCGTCCTGCGTTTGACGTTTTCTTCGGAGCTTTCCCCACGGACGCGGTCGTTGCTCGAGGGGGGACTTGTTTATGTTGGGTCGAGAGGGGCCTGTCTGTGCGGGTGCTTCACTCCAAGCGCGTAGGGGGCATATGCCTGGGAAATGGATGTCTCTGAGTGGCCTTATAATAGAGGTGGCCGCGTGCACGACGCATTCCGTCTAGACACGCCCTTCGCGAGTAGCGGCGGCTTTGAGACATAGGGTAAAGGGCTTCGTATGGGATGTTCTTCCCAGTTACCTATGAACCGAAGCTCCTCGCCGCCGCACTCCAGCCCACGTCAATATTGTTCCTCCTCGTCCACGACCATGACCCTTCAACCATTAAATCTTACCCCCCCTGCCGGGCTGAATTGAAACGTGCATGGGTATCAAGGTTTCCCGCATTGACGCGCCCTCTCATCTCTTTCTCTCGAGCCGTGGGTGTCTCCACTGGTTTTTGTTCGGTCGCAAGGAGGAATGCATGCTCTCTTTTCAGTTTCCCATGTGGGCGGGTTCTCGTGCGGCCCGTTCGTGGCTGGAAGCTACCTGGTCGATCCTGCCAGTAGTCGTATGCTTGTCTCAAAGATTAAGCCATGCATGTCTAAGTATGAACTATTTCAGACTATGAAACTGCGGATGGCTCATTAAATTAGTTATAGTTTCGTTGATGGTACTTTGCTACTCGGATAACCATAGTAATTCTAGAGCTAATACGTGCACCAAATCCTGACTCTTGGAAGGGATGCATTTATTAGATAAAAGGCTGGTGCGGGCTTGCCTGCTACTCCGGTGATTCATGATAACTCGACGGATCTCACGGCCTTTGTGCTGGCGATGCATCATTCAAATTTCTGCCCTATCAACTTTCGATGCTAGGATAGAGGCCTACCATGGTGGTGACGGGTGACGGAGAATTAGGGTTCGATTCCGGAGAGGGAGCCTGAGAAACAGCTACCACATCCAAGGAAGGCAGCAGGCGAGCAAATTACCCAATCCTGACATGGGGAGGTAGTGACAATAAATAACAATACTAGGTTCATCGAGTCTGGTAATTGGAATGAGTACAATCTAAATCCCTTAACGAGGATCCATTGGAGGGCAAGTCTGGTGCCAGCAGATGTGGTAATTCCAGCTCCAATAGCGTATGTTTAAGTTGTTGTAGTTAAAAAGCTCGTAGTTGGACCTTGGGTCATCACGGTCGGTGCCTACTCAGTGTGCACTGGCCCTCACGTCCCTTCTGTCGGCGGCGTGTTCCTGGCCTTAATTGGCTGGGTCACGGTTCCGGCGCCGTTACTTTGAAAAAATTAGAGTGCTCAAAGCAAGCCTACACTCTGAATACATTAGCATGGAATAACACGATAGGAGTCTGGTCCTGTTCCGTTGGCCTTCAGGACCGGAGTAATGATTAATAGGGACTGTCGGTGGCATTCGTATTTCATTGTCAAAGGTGAAATTCTTGGATTTATGGAAGACGAACCACTGCGAAAGCATTTGCCAAGAATGTTTTCATTAATCAAGAATGAAAGTTGTGGGCTCGAAGATGATCAGATACCGTCCTAGTCTCAACCAGAAACGATGCCGACCAGGGATCGGCAGATGTTGCTCTAAGGACTCCGCCAGCACCTTCTGAGAAATCAGAGTGTTTGGGTTCCAGGGGGAGTATGGTCGCAAGGCTGAAACTTAAAGGAATTGACGGAAGGGCACCACCAGGAGTGGAGCCTGCGGCTTAATTTGACTCAACATAGGGAAACTTACCAAGTCCAGACATAGTAAGGATTGACAGATTGAGAGCTCTTTCTTGATTCTATGGGTGGTGGTGCATGGCTGTTCTTAGTTGGTGGAGCAATTTGTCTGGTTAATTCTATTAACGAACAAGACCTCAGCCTACTACCTAGCTATGCGGAGGTTCCCCTTCACGGCCATTTTCTTAGAGGGACTATGGCCATTTAGGCCATGGAAGTTTGAGGCAATAACAGGTCTATGATGCCCTTAGATGTTCTGGGCTGCACGCGTGGTACACTGATGCAACCAATGAGTTTTTCTCCCTGGCCTGAAAGGTTCAGGAAATCTTGCCAAATTGCATCGTGATGGGGATAGACCATTGCAATTATTGATCTTCAACTAGGAATTCCTAGTAAGCACGAGTCATCAGCTAGCGTTGACTACGTCCTTGCCCTTTGTACACACCGCCCGTCGCTCCTACTGATTGAATGATCAGGTGAAGTGTTTGGATTGTGCCGATGACGGCGGTTCCTTTCAACGACGTCGCGAGAAGTTCATTGAACCTTATCATTTAGAGGAAGGAGAAGTCGTAACAAGGTTACCGTAGGTGAAACTGCGGTAGGATCATTGTCAGTTCGAGGCCCCGAATTGTGTAGGGGGGAGGCGAACGAGGCCGTTAGGCCGGACTCGTCTCCTATCCCGGCCCTTGCTCTCGACGGCGTGTGGGCGATCAGACACCGTAGAGTGGCTCCGCAGGTAGTCCATATCACCGTCGGCCTGAGGTGATCTGGTTCGGTGTGGTTTCCACAAGAACTGGTTCGGTGGGGTTTCCGTAAAATCTAGTCTAGTGGGGTTTCCGTAAAATCTGGTCTGATGGGGTTTCCACAAAATCTGGTCTAGTGCAGTTTCTGTGAAATCTAGTCTGGCGGGGTATCCTCAAAATCAAGTCCGGTGGGGTTTCCAAATAATTCAATTTGATGGGGTTCCCATAAAATTTAGGATGGGCGCCTTGCTTGGCAAGTTGGGCCAACTCGACAACTCTGGAGACCGGGGGACTTGGGTAAATGGGTGACCTGGCCCGAGGGACTTGTTCCACCTAAGGGGGCTTGGACGGTCGAGGGGTAAGCCAACATTTCAAAAACATGGTCGGCGACATGCGCTGTTGGACGTTGTTAGCTAGTGCGCTGAGGCCTGTCCAGAGGTTGACTCGTGCCACTTTGCCAATGTCAGTGGGCATCGTTGTTTAGGAAAGGGGGCGAGGCCCATTATAGGGAACGTAATTGGGACAAGCTCTGGGGGATGTCGTTCGAGCCCAGTTTTGGGGAACGGGGTTGGGGCCCAAAGTTGGGGAAGTCAACGGGGAAGGGTGTTTGGTCGCAGTGTCGGGGTTCGTGCTTAGCATTGGGGAATGTCATCGGAGAGCGAGGTCGAGGCCTAGTGTTGGGGAGCATCGTCGGGGAACGTGTTTCAGGGCGAGTGTTGGGGAAAGCCATCGCGGAGTGGGGTCGAGGCCTACTGTTAGGGGACTTGCAGTTTTCATAAAATCTGGTCCTGTGGGGTTTCCACAAGAACTGGTCTGGTGGGGTTTCTGTAAAATCTGGTCCGGTGGGCTTTCCACAAAAAATTGGTCCGATGGGGTTTTCATAAAATCCAGTACGGTGGGGTTTCCACATAATTCAATTCGATGGTGTTCTTGTAATATTTAGGACGGGCGAGCTTGGCAAGTTGGAGCAACTCGAGGAAAGCCATCATTTTAAAACATGGTCGGCGCCTTGTGCTGTCAGACCCTGTTAGTTAGTGGGGCTGATGCTTGTCCAGAGGTTGACTCTTGCCACTTTGGCAACTTCAATGGGCGTCGTTGTTTAGGAAAGGGGTCGAGGCCCATTGTAGGGAACGCAGTTTGGACAAGCTCTGGGGGATGTCGTTCGAGCCCAGTTTTGGGGAATGGGGTCGGGACCCAGTGTTGGGGAAGTCAACGTGGAAGGGTGTTTGGGCCCAGTGTCGGGGTGTGTCAAGGAGGAATGGGGTTTGGGGTTCGTTCTTAGCATTGGGGAATGTCATCGAAGTGCAAGGTTGGGGCCCAGTGTTGGGGACTTGGGCAAATGGGTGACCTAGCCCGAATGACTTGTTCGGCCTAAGGGGGCTTGGACAATCCAGGGGTAAGCCAACATTTCAAAACATGGTCGGCGACATGCATTGTTGGACGTCCTTAGCTAGTGCGGCTGAGGCTTGTCCAGAGGTTGACTCACGCGACCTTCGCAACGTCAGTGGGCTTCGTTGTTCAAGGAAGGGGGCGAGGCCCATTGTAGGGAACGCAATTGGGACAAGCTCTGGGGGATGTCGTTCGGGCCTAGTTTTGGGGAACGGGGTTGCAGCCCAGTGTTGGGGAAGTCAATGAGGAAGGTTGTTTGGGCCCAGCGTTGGGGTGTGTCAAGTAGGAATGGGGTTCGGGGTTCGTGCTTAGCATTGGAGAATGTCGTCAAAGAGCGAGGATGGGGCCTAGTGTTGGGGAGCATGGTCAGGGAACGGGTTTCAGCGCCAGTGTTGGGGAAAGCCATCACCGTGTGGGGTCGAGGCCTACTTCTAGGGGACTTGGGATTTTCATAAAATCTGGTCTGGTGGGGTTTCCACAAGAACTGGTCCGGTGGGGTTTCTAGAAAATCTGGTCCGGTGGGGTTTCTGTAAAATCTGGTTCTGTGGGGTTTCTGTAAAATCTGGTTCTGTGGGGTTTCTATAAAATCTGATCCAACGAGGTTTCCACAAAATCTGGTCCAATGGGGTTTCCAATAAATCTAGTCCAATAGGGCTTCCACAAAATCTGGCCCGTTCGGGTTTCCGTAAAATCTGGTCGAACGTCGTTAGTCAGTGGGGTTGAAGCCTATCTAGAGGTTGACTCATACCACTTCGGCGACGTCAGTGGGCGTCGTTGTTTAGGAAAGTGGTCGAGGCCCATTACAGGAATGTAGTTCGGACAAGCTCTGGGGATGTGGTTCAATCCCAATTTTGGGGAACAAGGTTGGGCCCAGTGTTTCAGAAGTCAATGGGGAAGGGTGTTTGGGCCCAGTGTTGGGGTGTGTCAAGGAGGAATGGGGCTCGTGCTTAGCATTGGGGAATGTCGTCGGAGAGCGAGGTCGGGGCCTAGTGTTGGGGAACATCTTCGGGGAACGTGTTTTGGGGCGAGTGTTGGGGAAAGCCATCATGGAGTGGGGGTCGAGGCATGCTGTTAGGGGACATGGGGTTTTCATAAAATCTGGTCCGGTGGGGTTTCTAAAAAATTTGTTCTGGTGGGGTTTCCACAAGAACTGGTCTGATGGGGTTTACGTGAAATCTGGTCGGATGGGGTTTCCGTCAAATTTGGTCCAGTGGGGTTTCCACAAAATCTGGTCCGATGGGGTTTCTGTAAAATCTAGTCCGGTGGGGTTTCCTTGAAATCCAATCTGCTGGGGTTTCCACATTATTTAATTCGAAGGGGTTCCCATTAAATTTAGGACAGGCAAGCTCGGCAAGTTTGACCAACTCGACAACTCTGGAGACCTGGGGGACTTGGACAAATGGGTGACTTGCCCCGAGCGACTTGTGGGACCTAAGGGGGGCTTGGACGGTCCATGGGAAAGCCATCATTTCAAAACATGATCGGGGCCCTGCACAATCAGATGTCGTTAGTTAGTGGGGTTGAAGCCTGTCCAGAGGTTGACTCGTGCCACTTCGACAATGTTAGTGGGTGTCATTGTTTAGGAAAGGGGTCGAGGCCCATTGTAGGGAACACGATTGGGACAAGCTCTAGGGGATGAGCCGAGTTTTTGGGGAACGAGGTTAGGGCCCAGTGTTGGGGAAGTCAATGGGGAAGGGTGTTTGGGTTGAGTGTCGAAGTGTGTCAAGGAGGAATGGGGTTCGGTGTTCGTGCCTAGCAATGGGGAATGTTGTCGGCAAGCGAGGTCGGGGCCTAGTGTTGTGGAGTACCGTCGGGTAACGTGTTT
>BSBN01000967.1:6195000-6242500 GCA_027924645.1 Cunninghamia lanceolata
TCTCGAGGCGGCCTCTACCTCCGCGGCGCGGCGCGGCGGGGACACACCGTTCCTCGGTGCCCCTCTCGGGAGGCCTCGCCCTCTCGAGCCAGGGGAATCGTGGGACGGATCGTGTCAAACCCTACATGCATCGATGCAACCCACACCAATTAAAAAATGCCAACACTTAAGTACAGTCGGGACGCCCTGCCCGTCTCGGCCGCCGGTAAACAACGAGAACAACACGACTCTTGGCAACAGATATCTCGGCCTGTCGTGGCCGCCCCACCCATCCCAACTGTCCCATCCGTCCTGTCCGCCCTGGCTACCCCGTCCACCCTGTCTGCCCCTATTGTCCCGCTCGTCCCCGTCCCCGTCTCGTCACGTTCCTTCCCAGTCTTGAGTGGGGTTTCCCTCTGCCCCGACTGCATCCATTCCAAGTCTTGCACCTACACCCGTGGTGAGGGGTTTCCATTTGCATCCATTCCTGTCCCCATCCGCGTCCCTGTCCCCGTCCCCGTCCCTGTCCCCGTCGCCACCCCGCCTCGCCCCGCCCCGGCAACCCTGTCCCATCCCGACTTAGGTCGCGGCGACTTGGCTCCCAAAAGAATCTGTCGCGCCCTGCTCTGTCCCGTCGCGCCTCGCCCCTGCAACCCCGTCCCATCCCGTCCCGCCCCGCCCCGTCCCGACTTGGGTGAGTTGGCGACTTGGGTCGCGGCAACTTGGCCCCCCGAAGAATCCGTCCGCGTTCCTGTCCCCATCCCTGTCCCTATACCCCTCGCCACCCCGCCCAGGCAACCCTATCCCGTTGCGACTTGGGTCGTGGCGACTTGGTCCCCCAAAGAATCTGTCGCGCCTCGCCCCGTCCCGTCGTGTCCCGCCCCGCCCCGTCGCGTCCTGCCCCGCCCCGTCGCGTCCTGCCCCGTCCTGTCCCGCACCGTCCATCCCCGTGTCGCCCCGCCCCGCACCTGCAACCCCGCCCCGCCCCTACAACCCCGCCCCGTCCCGCCCCGTCCCGTCCTGACTTGGGCGAGTTGGCGACTTGAGTCGCGGTAACTTGGCCCCTCGAAGAATCCGTCTCGCCCTGCCCCGCCCCGTCCCGTCACGTCCAGCCCTGTCCCCGTCCGGTGGGGTTTCTAGAAAATTAAGAGCGGCGGGGTTTCTAGAAAATTAAGAGCGGCAGGGTTTCTAGAAAATTAGGACTGGTGTGGTTTGTAGAAAATTAGGACTGGTGGGGTTTCCGCCTATTCGGTGGGGTTTCTAGAAAATTAGGAGCGGTGGGGTTTCTGCCTATCCGGTGGGGTTTCTCGAAAAGTAGGAGCGATGGGGTTTCCGCCTGCCTCGTCCCGCCGCTCCGCACCCCACCCCGGCAACACTGCCCCGTCCCGACTTGGGGGAGTTGGAGACTTGGCCCCCCAAAGAATGCCAGAGTTGCCCCACCCCGTCTCGTCCCGTCCCGCACCGCCCCGCCCCACAACCCCGTCCCGTCCCGACTTAGGCGACTTGGCACTCCAAAGAATCCGTCCCGCCCCGCCCCGGTAACCCTGTCCCATCCTGACTTGGGTAGTGGCGAATTGCCCCCCCAAAGAATCTGTAGCGTCCCGCTCCGCCCCGTCGCGTCCCGCCCTGCCCCGCACATGCAACCCCGCCCTGTCTCGCCTCGTCTGACTTGGCACCCCAAAGAATCCGTCCCGCCGTGCCCCGTCCCGACTTGGGTCGCGGCGACTTGGCCCCCCAAAGAATCTGTCGTGCCTCGTCACATCCCGCCCCGTCCCGTCACGTCCCGTCCCGTCCCGCCCCACCCCGCGCCGCCCTGCACCGTACCTGCAACCCCGTCCCGCCCCGCCCCGTCCTAACTTGGGCAAGTTGGCGAGTTGGCCCCCTGAAGAATCCGTCGGCGTCCCTATCCCCGTCCCTGTCCCCGTCCCTGTCCCTATACCCGTCGCCGCCCCGCCCCCTCGCCCTGCCGCGCCTTGCCCTAGCAACCCTGTCCTGTCCCGACTTGGGTCGTGGCGACTTGGCCCCTCAAAGAATCCGTCGCGCCCCGTCACGTCCTGCCCCATCCTGCACCGTCCCGCCCCGCCCCGCACCTGCAACCCCGTCCCGTCCCGCCCCGTCCCGTCTCGCACCGCCTAGCCCCTGCAACCCCGTCCCGTCTCACCCCGCCCCAACTTGGGCGAGTTGGCGACTTGGGTCACAGCAACTTGGCCCCTCGAAGAATCCATCCCGCCCCGCCCCACCCCGTCCCGTCACGTCCAGCCCTGTCGCCGTCCGGCGGGGTTTCTAGAAAATTAAGAGCGGTGGGGTTTCTAGAAAAATTAGTACTGGTGCGGTTTCTAGAAAATTAGGACTGGTGGGGTTTCCTCCTATTCAGTGGGGTTTCTACCTATCCGTTGGGTTTTATCGAAAAGTAGGAGCGGTAGGGTTTCCGCCTGCCCCGTCCCGTCACACCCCGCCCCACCCCAGTAGCACCGCCCTGTCCTGCCCTATCTCGACTTGGGCGAGTTGGAGACTTGGCCCCCCAAAGAATCCGCCCCGCCCCCCAACCCCGTCCTACCCCGCTCTGTCTCGTCCCGTCCCGCACCGCCCCGCACCATCCCGCCCCGCCCCATAACCCCGTCCCGGTAATCCCGTCCCCTTCCCGACTTGCACGACTTGGCACCCCAAAGAATCTGCCCCGTCCTGCCCCACCCCGCCCCGTCCCGACTTGGGCGAGTTGGCAACTTGGCCCCCAAAAGAATCTGTCCCACCCCATCCCGCCACACCCTTGCAACCCCGTCCCGTCCTGCCCCGTCCCGCCGCGTCCCGACTTGGGCGAGTTGGCGACTTGCCCCCCCAAAGAATCTGTCCCGTCCCGCCCCACCGTGCCCCTGTCCCCGTCCTGGCAGTCCCGTCCCGACTTGGGTCGCGGTGACTTGGCCCCCCAAAGAATCTGTCGCGCCCAGTCGCGTCCCGCCCCGTCCCGCACCGTCCCACCCCGCCCCGCATCTGCAACCCTGTCCCATCCCGCCCCGTCCCGTCTCGCACCGCCCGACCCCTACAACCCCGTCCCGTCTTGCCCCGCCCCGACTCGGGCGAGTTGGCAACTTGGGTCGTAGCAGCTTGGCCCCCAGAAGAATCCATCCCGCCCCACCCCGCCCCATCCCGTCACGTCCAGCCCTATCACCGTCCGGTGGGGTTTCTAGAAAAATAAGAGTGGTGGGCTTTCTAGAAAAATTAGTACTGGTGGGGTTTCTAGAAAATTAGGACTAGTGGGCTTTCTGCCTATTCGGTGGGGTTTCTGCCTATCCAGTGGGGTTTATCGAAAAGTAGGAGCGGCGGGGTTTCCGCCTGCCCCGTCCCGCCGTGCCACGCCCCACCCCGGCAGCACCGCCCCGTCCTGCCCTGTCCCGACTTGGGCGAGTTGGAGACTTGGCCCCCCAAAGAATCCGCCCCGCCCCCCAACCCCGTCCTGCACCGCTCCGTCTCGTCCCACCCCACACCGTCCCGCCCCGCCCGACAACCCCGTCCCGACAACCCCGTCCCGTCCCGACTTGGACGACTTGGCACCCCAAAGAATCCGCCCCGTCCCGTCCCGTCCCACACCGCCCCGCCCCGCCCCACCCCGTCCGGACTTGGGCGAGTTGGTGACTTGGCCCCCAAAAGAATCCGTCTTGCCCCATCCCGCCACACCCCTGCAACCCCGTCCCATCCCGCCCCGTCCCGACTTGGGCGAGTTGGCGACTTGCCCCCCAAAGAATCCACCCCGTCCCGCCCTGCCCCGTCCCCCCGCGCCACACCCCCACCCATCCCCGTCCTGGCAGTCCCGTCCCGACTTGGGTCACAGCAACTCGCCCGCCCAAAGAATCAGTTGCGCCCCGCTCCGTCCCGTCGCGTCCCGCCCCGCCCCTGCAACCCCGTCCCGACTTGGGCGAGTTGACGACTTGGGTCGCGGCAACTTGGGCCCCCGAAGAATCTGTCCCGCCCCGCCCTGCCCCGCCCCGTCCTGTCCCGTCCAGCCCCGTCGCCGTCCGGTGGGGTTTCTAGAAAATTAAGAGCGGTGGGGTTTCTAGAAAATTAGGACTGGTGGGGTTTCCGCCTATTCGGTAGGGTTTCTGCCTATCCGGTGGGGTTTATCGAAAAGTAGGAGCGGTGGGGTTTCCACCTGCCCCGTCCTGACTTGGGCGACTTGGCACCCCAAAGAATCCGTCCCACCATGCCCCGCCCCGGCAACCCTGTCCCGTCCCTACTTGGGTCGCGGCGACTTGGCCCCCCAAAGAATCTGCCCCGCCCCGCCCCGTCCCGTCTCGCACAGTCCCGACTTGGGCGGGTTGGCGACTTGGCCCCCCAAAGAATCCATCCGCGTCCCTGTCCCCGTCCCTATCCCTATACCCGTCGCCGCCCCGCCGCGCCGTGTCCTGCCTCGGCAACCCTGTCCCGTCCTGACTTGGGTCGCGGCAACTTGGCCCCCCAAAGAATCTGTCACGCCCCGTCGCGTCCCACCCCGTCCCGCACAGTCCCGCTCTGCCCAGCACCTGCAACCCCGTCCCGTCCCGCCCCGTCCTATCTCGCACCGCCCGGCCCCTGCAACCCCGTCCCATCCCGCCTTGCCCCGACTTGGGCAAGTTGGCGACTTGGGTTGCGGCAACTTGGCCCCCCGAAGAATCCGAGGGACTTGTCTGACCTAAGGGGCTTGGATGGTCTAGGGGTAAGCCAACATTTCAAAAACATGGTCGGCGACATGCACTGTTGGACGTTGTTAGCTAGTGGGCTGAGGCCTGTCCAGAGGTTGACCCGTGCCACTTCACCAACGTTAGTGGGCATCGTTGTTTAGGAAAGGGGGCGAGGCCCATTATAGGGAACAGGATTGGGACAAGCTCTGGGGGATGTGGTTCGAGCCTAGTTTTGGGGAACAGGGTTGGGGCCCATTGTTGGGGAAGTCAACGAGGAAGGGTGTTTGGTCGCAGTGTCGGGGTGTGTCAAGGAGGAAAGGGGTTCGGGGCTCATGCTTAGCATTGGGGAATGTCGTCGGAGTGCGAGGTCGAGGCCTAATGTTGGGGAGCATCGTCGATGAACGTGTTTCGGGGCGAGTGTTGGGGAAAGCCATTGCGGAGTGGGGTCGAGGCCTGCTATTACGGGACCTGGGGTTCTCATAAAATCTGGTCCGGTGGGGTTTCGTAAAATTTGGTACAGTGGGGTTTCCACAAAGCCTGGTCCGGTGGGGTTTTCATAAAATCTGGTCTGGTGGGGTTTCGTAAAATTTGGTACGGTGGGGTTTCCACAAAGCCTGGTCTGGTGGGGTTTTCATAAAATCTGGTCTGATGGGGTTTCCAGAAAATCTGGTCTGGTGTGGTTTCCACAAGAACTGGTCCGGTGGGGTTTCCGTAAAATCTGGTCTGGTGGGGTTTCCGTAAAATCTGGTCTGATGGGGTTTCCACAAAATCTGGTCTAGTGCGGTTTCTGTAAAATCTGGTCCGGCGGGGTATCCTCAAAATCAAGTCCAGTGGGGTTTCCAGATAATTCAATTCGATGGGGTTCCCATAAAATTTAGGACAGGGGCCTTGCTTGGCAAGTTGGGCCAACTCGACAACTCTGGAGATCGGGGGACTTGGGTAAATGGGTGACCTAGCCCGAGGGACTTGTTTGACCTAAGGGGGCTTGGACGGTCAATGGGTAAGCCAACATTTCAAAAACATGGTCGGCACCCTGCGCTGTCGGACGCCGTTAGTTAGTGGGGCCGGTGCTTGTCTAGAGGTTGACTCTTGCCACTTCGGCAACATCAGTGGGCGTCATTGTTTAGGAAAGGGGTCAAGGCCCATTGTAGGGAACGCAGTTGGGACAAGCTCTGGGGGATGTGGTTCGAGCCCAGTTTTGGGGAACATGGTTGGGGCCCGGTGTTGGGGAAGTCAATGGGGAAGGGTGTTTGGGCCCAGTGTCGGGGTGTGTCAAGGAGGAAAGGTGTTCGGGGCTTATGCTTAGCATTGGAGAATGTCGTCAGAGTGCAAGGTCGGGGCCTAATGTTGGGGAGCATCATCGGTAAACGTGTTTCTAGGTGAGTGTTGGGGAAAGCCATTGCGGAGTGGGGTCAAGGCCTGCTGTTACGGGACCTGGGGTTCTCATAAAATCTGGTCCGGTGGGGTTTCGTAAAATTTTGTACGGTGGGGTTTCCACAAAGCCTGGTCCGGTCGGTTTTCATAAAATCTAGTCTGGTGGGGTTTCCAGAAAATCTGGTTCGGTGTGGTTTCCACAAGAACTGGTCCAGTGGGGATTCCGTAAAATCTGGTCTGGTGGGGTTTCTGTAAAATCTGGTCTGATGGGGTTTCCACAAAATCTAGTCTAGTGCAGTTTCTGTGAAATCTGGTCCGGCGGGGTATCCTCAAAATCAAGTCTGATGGGCTTTCCAGATAATTCAATTCGATGGGGTTCCCATAAAATTTAGGACGGGGGCCTTGCTTGGCAAGTTGGGCCAACTCGACAACTTTGGAGACCGGGGGACTTGGGTAAATGGGTGACCTGGCCTGAGGGACTTGTTCGACCTAAGGGGGCTTGGACGGTCGAGGGGTAAGCCAACATTTCAAAAACATGGTCGGCGACATGTGCTGTTGGACGTTGTTAGCTAGTGCACTGAGGCCTGTCCACAGGTTGACTCGTGCCACTTCGCTAATGTCAGTGGGCATCATTGTTTAGGAAAGGGGGCGAGGCCCATTATAGGGAACGTAATTGGGACAAGCTCTGGGGGATGTCGTTTGAGCCCAGTTTTGGGGAACGGGGTTGGGGCCCAGTGTTGGGGAAGTCAACGGGGAAGGGTGTTTGGTCGCAGTGTCGGGGTTCGTGCTTAGCATTGGGGAATGTCATCGGAGAGCGAGGTCGGGGCCTAGTGTTGGGGAGCATCGTCGGGGAACGTGTTTCGGGGTGAGTGTTGGGGAAAGCCATCGCGGAGTGGGGTCGAGGCCTACTATTAGGGGACTTGCGGTTTTCATAAAATCTAGTCCAGTGGGGTTTCCACAAGAACTGGTCTGGTGGGGTTTCCGTAAAATCTAGTCCAGTGGGCTTTCCACAAAAAACTAGTCCGGTGGGGTTTTCATAAAATCCAGTACAGTGGGGTTTCCACATAATTCAATTCGATGGTGTTCTCGTAATATTTAGGACAGGTGAGCTTGGCAAGTTGGAGCAACTCGAGGAAAGCCATCATTTCAAAACATGGTCGGCACCTTGTGCTGTCAGACCCTGTTAGTTAGTGCGGCCGATGCTTGTCCAGAGGTTGACTCTTGCCACTTTGGTAACTTCAATCGGCGTCGTTGTTTAGGAAAGGGGTCGAGGCCCATTGTAGGGAACGCAGTTTGGACAAGCTCTGGGGGATGTCATTCGAGCCCAGTTTTGGGGAACGGGGTCGGGACCCAGTGTTGGGGAAGTCAACGTGGAAGGGTGTTTGGGCCCAGTGTCAGGGTGTGTCAAGGAGGAATGGGGTTTGGGGTTCGTGCTTAGCATTGGGGAATGTCGTCAGAGTGCGAGGTTGGGGCCAAGTGTTGGGGACTTGGGCAAATGGGTGACCTAGCCCGAGTGACTTGTTTGGCCTAAGGGGGCTTGGACGATCTAGGGGTAAGCCAACATTTCAAAACATGGGATTTTCATAAAATCTAGTCCGGTGGGGTTTCCACAAGAACTGGTCCGGTGGGGTTTCTAGAAAATCTGGTCCGGTGGGGTTTCTGTAAAATCTAGTTCTGTGGGGTTTCTGTAAAATCTGGTTCTGTGGGGTTTCTTTAAAATTTGGTCCAACAGGGTTTCCACAAAATCTGGTCCAATGGGGTTTCCACAAAATCTGGTCCAATAGGGCTTCCACAAAATCTGGCTCGTTGGGGTTTCCGTAAAATCTGGTCAGACGTCGTTAGTCAGTGGGGTTGAAGCCTATCTAGAGGTTGACTCATACCACTTTGGCGACGTCAGTGGGTGTCGTTGTTTAGGAAAGTGGTCGAGGCACATTGCAGGGAATGTAGTTCAGACAAGCTCTAAGGATGTGGTTCGATCCCAATTTTGGGGAACGAGGTTGGGCCCAGTGTTTGGGAAGTCAATGGGGAAGGGTGTTTGGGCCCAGTGTTGGGGTGTGTCAAGGAGGAATGGGGCTCGTGCTTAGCATTGGTGAATGTCATCGGAGAGCGAGGTCGGGGCCTAGTGTTGGGGAGCATCTTTGGGGAACGTGTTTCGGGGCGAGTGTTGGGGAAAGCCATCATGGAGTGGGGGTCGAGGCATGCTGTTAGGGGACATGGGGTTTTCATAAAATCTGGTCCGGTGGGGTTTCTAGAAAATTTGTTCTGGTGGGGTTTCCACAAGAACTGGTCTGATGGGGTTTACATGAAATCTGGTCGGATGGGGTTTCCGTCAAATTTGGTCCAGTGGGGTTTCTACAAAATCTGGTCCGATGGGGTTTCTGTAAAATCTAGTCCGGTGGGGTTTCCTTGAAATCCAATCTGCTGGGGTTTCCACATTATTTAATTTGAAGGGGTTCCCATTAAATTTAGGACAGGCAAGCTCGGAAAGTTTGACCAACTCGACAAGTCTGGAGACCTGGGGGACTTGGACAAATGGGTGACTTGCCCCGAGCGACTTGTGGGACCTAAGGAGGGCTTGGACGGTCCATGGGAAAGCCATCATTTCAAAACATGGTCGGTGCCCTGCATAGTCAGACGTCGTTAGTTAGTGGGGTTGAAGCCTGTCCAGAGGTTGACTCGTGCCACTTCGACAACGTCAGTGGGTGTCGTTGTTTAGGAAAGGGGTCAAGGCCCATTGTAGGGAACACGATTGGGACAAGCTCTGGGGGATGAGCCCTATTTTTGGGGAACGAGGTTGGGGCCCAGTGTTGGGGAAGTCAACGGGGAAGGGTGTTTGGGTTGAGTGTCGAAGTGTGTCAAGGAGGAATGGGGTTCGGCGTTCGTGCCTAGCAATGGGGAATGTCGTCGGCGAGCGAGGTCAGGGCCTAGTGTTGTGGAGTACCGTCGGGTAACGTGTTTCAGGGCCAGTGTTTATGAGTGGTGGGATTTTCCTCCAATTAATTTAGGTGGGGTTTCTATAAATATTCAATCCGACGTGGTCGATAAGAAATTCAACCTAATGGGGTTTCTGCAAATTTTTGTTTGGTAGTTTGCGGCAATATTCAGTCCGGTGGGGTTTCCATAAACATTAAGGTCGTGGGGTGAGCTTCCAAAAAATTCAGGTGGTGTTTCCTCAAGAACTGGTCTGGTGGGGTTTCTAAAATTTTCGGTCCGTTGGGGTTTCCAGAAAATTACGTTTGGTGGGGTTTCTAGAAAATTTCATTCGACGGGTTTTCCAAAATATCCAGTCCGGTGGGTTTCCAAAAAATTCTGTCACGCCCCATCCCATCCCAGTCGAGGCCTGCGATCAGGACAAGACGGGGCAGCCGGGATGGGACAGGGCGGCCGGGATGAGAAAGGACAGGACAGTGTGAGATAGGCAGACGGGGCAGGACGGAACGGATGGGATGGTTGGGATGAGACGAGATGGCACGAGACGGGATGGGACGGGTCGGGCCGAGATGGGACGGGACGGGACAGGGTGAGGTGGGGCGAGACGGGACGAGGTTGTCCACTGTCCGCTATCCCCTGTCTGATGTCCCCTGTCGCCTGTCCGTTGTCCCCTGTCGGCTGTCCCCTGTTGGCTGTCGGCTGTCCGCGAGACAGGATGGGACAGGGCAGTTGGGATGGGACAAGACGACCTGGATGGGACAGGGCGGACGGGACAGGAAAGGACAGGACAGTGTGAGACAAGCGGACGAGGTAGAACAGAACGGACGAGATGGTCGGGATGAGACGGGATGGGACGGGCCGGGCTGAGATGGGACGGGATGGGATGGGACGGGACGGGACGAGCCGGACAGTCAGAACAGTCAGGGTGGGACCGGGCAGGACGGGGCAGCGGGGAGGGCCTAGACGGGGCGAGGCGGGACGGGACATGATGGGACGGGGCTGTCTACTATCCTCTGTCCGCCATCTGCTATCCCCTATCCCCTATCAGCTGTCCACTGTCTGCTATCCGCTGTCCATTGTCCATTGTTGCTATCTGATATCTGATGTCCACTGTCTATTATCCGCTGTCCACTGTCCATTGTCCCTTGTCTGTTATCCCACGTCCGCTGTCCATAACGCAATGTGAGGTGATTGCGAGCTCTGAGATCAAACCTTCCGTTGTGTAGCGTTCAGACTTATAATTACTATAGGGGGTAGTTTGTGTTAAGCCGCTGTCCGCTGTCCCTTGTCCGCAGTTTGCCGTCCCTTGTTCGCCGTCCCCTGTTCGCCATCTGCTATCCGCCGTCCGCTGTCTGCCGTCCGCTGTCCCCTGTCTGGTGTCCTCTATCTACTGTCCCATGTCCGTTGTGGCCTGTCCACTGTCCTCTGTCTGCTGTCTTTTGTGGCCTGTCCGCCGTCCACTGTGGCTCATCCGCTGTTCGTTGTCCGCCGTCCACTGTGGCTCGTCTGCTGTCTACCATCCCCTGTCCACTGTACCATGTCCACTGTCCCTTGTCCACCGTCTGCTGTGGCTTGTCTGCTGTCTGCTATCCCCCTTCCGTTGTCCCCTGTCTGCCTTCTGTTGTCCCCTGTCCCCTTTCTGCCGTCCACTATCCCCTGTTCGTCGTCCCCTGTCCGCTGTGGCCTGTCTGCTATCCGCTGTCCGCTGTCCCCTGTCCGCTGTGGCCTATCCACTGTCCCCTGTCCGCCGTCCGCTGTCCGCTGTGGCCTGTCTGCTATGGCTTGTCCGCTGTTCGCTGTCCCCTTTCCGCTGTCCGCCGTCCGCCATCCATTGTCCCCTGTCTGCTGTGGCCTCTCTATCATCCGTTGTCCGCCATCTGCTGTCCCCTGTCTGCCATCCACTGTTCCCTGTCCGCCATCTACCGTCCACCGTCCCCTGTCCGCTGTCCGCCAACCCCTGTCCGCTGTCCGTTGTCCCCTGTCCGCTGTCCCCTGTCCGCCGTCGGTTGTGCCCTGTCCGCTGTCTGTCGTCCCCTGTCCGCTGTCCCCTGTCCGCCGTCTGCCGTCCCCTATCCCCTTTTTGCCGTCCGCCGCCCCCTATCCACCGTTCGCTGTCCGCTATCCCCTGTCCCCTGTCCGCTGTGGCCTGTTCGTTGTCCCCTGTCCGCTGTGGCCTGTTCACTGTCCACTGTCCGCCGTCCGCTGTTCGCTATGGCCCGTCCGCTATGGCCTGTCTGCTGTCCCCTTTCTGCCGTCCGCCGTCCACTGTCCCCTGTCTGCTGTCTACCGCCTGCTGTCCCCTGTCCGTCGTCCGCCATCCCCTGTCCAGAATGTGAGGTGATTGCGAGCTCCGAGGTCAACCTTCTGTTGTGCTGCGTTCAGACTTATAACTACTATAGGGGGGTGGTGTTCATGAGGGTGCCGAGTCCATGTGTGGAAATTCGAGTTTGCATTCCAATGCAGAAAATCTGAGTTGCATTGCAATGCAGGATATCCGGGTTGTTTCTGGGTGAGCTGATTCCGGCCGAAGAGAGAGATGACGGAAAGTGAGGTAGTTGCGATCTCCGAGCTCAACCTTCCGTTGTGCTGCATTCAGACTTATAACTACTATAGGGGGGGCGGTGTTCATGAGGGTGCTGAGTCCATGTGCGGAAACCTGAGTTTGCATTGCAATGCAAGAAATCTGAGTTGCATTGCAATGCAGGATATCTGGGCTGTTTCTAGGCGAGCTAATTCCGGCCGAAGAGAGAGATGACAGAAAGTGAGATAATTGCAAGCTCTGAGCTCAACCTTTCATTGTGTTGCGTTAAGAATTATAACTACCATAGGGGGGTGGTGTTCATGAGGGTGCCGAGTCCATGTGCGGAAATCTGAGTTGCATTGCAATGCAGGATATCCGGGCTATTTCTGGGCGAGCTGATTCTATCTGGGCTATTTCTGGGTGAGCTGATTCTATCCGAGCTGTCTCTGGGCAAGCTGATTCTATCCGGGCTGTTTCTAGGTGACCTGATTCTATCCGGGATGTTTCTGGACGAGCTGATGTAGACACCCTAAAATGACCGTGTCATCAAATCACTGGCATTTCATTATCTGTCGAATCACCTGCATTTCAACATTAATTAAATAATCTAATTATTTAATTAATTATCATCAAATTCTTCTAAATCTCCTAAATTCAACATTAATTAAATAAATTCTCTTTATTTAATTAATTAAATTAAATTCCTCTATATCCTTCCACAATTAAATAATTTTAATTATTTAATTAGATCATTATCCTCTTTCCAAAAATCAAATCCACATTAATTAAATAAATTAATTATTTAATTAATTCATCACAAATTCCTTCTTATCTAAAATTAAATAATTCTTAAATTATTTAATTAAATCAAATTTATTCTTCCAAATCATGCACAACAATTAAATAAATTTATTTATTTAATTTGCTTTCAAATCTTCTAAATTAAATAATTCCAATTATTTAATTATTTCTTCCAATAATATCTTCTCTAAATTTAAATAAATCAATTATTTATTTAAATTGTTTTTTCTTCTAATTTGAGTTATCTCTAATATAACTCAAGCTTTTTTTTGCTCATCAATTAAATATTTCTATATTTAATAAAGCAAAATATCTTCTTTTCTCATGCAAATCTCTTCTTCTTGTTTTAAATCACTTAACTGATTGCTTTATTCTTTTAATTGATTTATTTCTTCAGTTAACTCATTCTTCTATTCTTGATAACTCCTCTCATGCAAAAGCAAGCAAGACACATGTCTTCTTCTCATTCATTGCACATTCCTCAACTTACCTCCTCCATTGATTCTTCTGAATTATCTGGACCGTTGATCGATTTTCCTTGAAATCTATATAAACCCCCCTCATCTCCTTCATTTACCTCTCTCTCTTCGATCGTATTCTTAGGCATACTTAACAGAACTTTGAGCATACAAAACGTGTCGATTGAGCACACTATAATGATCTTTTGACATTGATCTCTTGAGCACATACTTGCTTGTTGCAGCCATGGCTTTGCAACTACATTGAGCAATCCACATATCTCCAAAAGGGAACAATACAGGCTTTGGTAAGAGCTTTCATGTGTCTTTGATTTGTGATTTATGGGTTTTACTTAGATTCGTTTCCTTTATGTTATTGGGTTCTTTGGTTTTATTTAGTTTAGATTTAATCCATTTTTCCATATACACATTCTGGCACGCCCGGTGGGACCCATTGGTCCTGATTTAATATCAAATTTGTGGAATTTTTAGTTTGATTTCACAGGTTTTTTAACTCTTTTTTTAGAGAGATCTGAAAAAGAATTTTTAAAGGAAGCTTGCTGGGCAAAAACGGAGGTCACGGTTGCGTTCGGAAGGGTCGAGGGACGAAAAAAAAATATAAAATTTAGCCTATTTCGGTGAAGGTAAAAAATTTTCACCTCTGGCACGCAACCCGAAGCCGTACAATCACTGTGAGGTACAGTAAAAAAAAAAAAAATTATTTTAAAAAAAAAAAAAAAAGTTTTCTTTTTTCAAAAATAGAAAAAATTAAAAAAAAAAAAAAAGTAAAAAGAAAAAGCAAATCCAAAAATTAAAAAACAAAAAAAAACTAGGCAAAATCCAAAAAAAAAAAAAAATCAAAAGTAAAGCAAGGTACATACCAGCTGGAGTACTACTGTCCTCTTAAAAAAAGGACCATACTTTTCTTCCATGAAAAAGTGCAGCTTTTTTATAAAGAGTTTTTTTAAAAATAAAACAAAATTTGCATTTTTAATTTTTGTCTCAAAAAAGTAAAGGGGAAGTATATTTTTAGTTTTTTTTTTTTAAATAAAAAAACAAACTTTTTTTAGCCCTTAGCAGCAGGTCACATCAGTGACCAGGAGCCAGTTAGAGGGGGCTAAAA
Organism: Cunninghamia lanceolata; assembly: GCA_027924645.1. NCBI lineage: Eukaryota > Viridiplantae > Streptophyta > Pinopsida > Cupressales > Cupressaceae > Cunninghamia > Cunninghamia lanceolata. The sequence goes on from BSBN01000967.1 coordinate 6,208,840, forward strand.
CAGGGCCGTCTTCATTGAGCATTTTGATTCAATAGGCGATTTTCAAACCTCATTATCTTGGTCATACAGACACGTATTTCAGTGCTTTTTTTTTTAAAATAGGCTAGAATTTCGTGATCTACATCGTGGTGAAATTGGTTTTTTCTCAAGATTCTCTGATTTTTCAAAAAATTAATTTTCTCACTGCTGTCTTTGTCTCGTCACAGTTTTTTGACTTTTCAAGCTTCATAACTTTCACAAACGGACTCGGATTCAGGTGATGTTTTTTTTGAAAGTTGGTATTTTTCTGTCCTCTACACAATGGTAATATTTTTTCAAAGATTTTTTGAGATTTATTTTTTAAGACCACTCATTGGCCTATTCTCAATCTCTGACTTCAAGCACTTGCTAACTTTTGAGTTTGTGTGGAACTAACTCACTTGTTGCAACTTCTTATTACTCACATAGAGCCAATAGGTGTTTTCTTAATATGTTCATGCAGGACGAACGTTGAAGACCCTTTTTGTCTCACTAAGTCTTAGAAACACATTGCATGCTTAAAAGGAGTAATTGAACAAATCTTTTTTGCAAATCTAAGTCTTAGGAACATACTGATTTTCTTAAGGGACAATGGACATGTATGGACAAACACCTCAATTTTCTAAAGGACAATGGACATGAATGCCAAACACTTCATTTCATAAGGGACAATTTACAACTACAATCGTGTGTGTGCATAGCTTAGTTGCACCTTATTTTTCTTATAACGGGACAATTGAACCTTTGTGTGACATGCTTGCTCTTACTTTTCTGTACTTCCTTTAGAAGGGCCTGCTTTTGAATTGCGATTCATCCAAAAGGGACGACCCTAAGCGGAGTTTTCCTTTGAACCGCTATATAAGAGGGATAAGGCGAAAGCCAAGTCCTAACCGACGTCAGCCTTACCTTGTGGTGCCAAACTGAAAAGAGGTGTACTAGCTCTTTGTGGAAACGATTTTCACATTGAGAGAAGTGTTTGAAACTCTTAGTAGGATTGGTTAAAGCTTTTAGTAGCTTGTCGCATTGCTCGTAAGGCGTTGGTCCCTCAAAGTCACTAAGAACCAATTTAGATAGAGACTACCCGACCTACCTCCGAACATTGCGGTAATCATCAGTGCAAGGGAAATCGATTTAAACCCTTAAGATACTCACCATTGGCTCCCTTGAGAAGAGATAGTATTCCCTCGGACATAAAAACTCTTGTGACCTACTTGAGTTTTCCAAGGGGAGGGTGAGATATCCCTACCTATCGTCTCTCGCAAAGATACTAAATATCCGACACCTTTATGGAATGGTATTTTTATCGACGGAGTATTAAGCTGTGAGCTGATCTACTGCAATGAAACCTTGTCTCTAGGGATAAAAAGTGCTTGTTATTGATTGCAACTGTATTAGACCTATGAAAACATTGGGCTTGTTTGGAGCCTTGAACATACACTATCTGTTGTGTCAGTCCCTTGCTTTTTGACCACTTGTTTGCTGTGTTTTCTCTTGCCAAAGACAAAATCCAACCATAAATCTGTCAGAATTGCCTTTACAAACATCAGACACTACTTCAGCGCCCCTGGTATTACAGCAGCTTGCCTTTGGTAATACAGTAGATCGCCTTTGGTCAGCAGTAACCCGCCTCTGGCAAAACTCTACTTCAGCGCCCTTGGTATAACAGTAGCTCGCTTTTGGTCACTGTAGCTCGCCTTTGGCATAGCAGTAACTCGCTATTGGTAGCTCAGTCCGTCGTCTTTGGCCCACAGTAGCACGCTTTTGGTAGCACGGTCCTGCGCCTCTGGTCAAACAGTATAGCGCCTTTGGTCCAGTACTTTGTGCATCAGAGTTTGTCCATTTCTTCAAAGCATCTCACAGATTCCCAGCATTACATTGTGTCCTAAGTGTATCCCATGGTCACCACTAGGCTACAGCAAACCATGAAGTCTAGGCAAGTTATCCCTAAGAAGAACAAGTCACCCCCTCGCACACCACAATCAGGTCGTCTCAACATTACTCCCAAAGTGACTCCTAGTACACCCGCGGCAAAACCAATCAGCTCTCCAAACATGCCGCACATAGATGAACCAAGCAATCCTCATGAGGATAGAACCCCTTTGATAAATGCACCGCAGTATACCACAGGTTTGCCTCCGGATTTTGTCCCACAAGGTTATATCGTAGATCAAACCCCATCTCAAGAAGAGCGACACTTTGAAATAGGTCAATCCTCTCAAGAAGATGGCCAAGATCTTGATGAATTTATACAAGATCCTAGAGCTATAGCTGCCTTTGATAAAATCCTTAGTGAGAATCAGGATCATTTCTTTCGCTTGCTTGCAAAGCAAGGCGCCAAGTTACCTCAAGATTTTGATGTGTCCACTCTCAAGGAGAGCAACAACACCCAAGAAACCATACAAGCGGTGCAAACCATGTCCACGGTGACTACGCCCTTACCTACTCAAGGCTCACAGTATAGGAATCCCCTTTTTCAAAATCCAACAGAGGAGAGGCCCATGTCACCGCTTTTGACTCCTATGGAGATCTATCAAAACCAACAAGAAACTCTCCAACATCAAGCAGAGTTAGCTAAGCAAGCCACCTTAGCTCGATCGAATGTGCAACCGCCTCCTAAAGTGTCCACCCCAAGCGCAAGTGGAATCTTGGTTACCCCATCACGCGTAGGTTTCCCACCCAATTACAATCCGGGGAACACGTATGTAGCCATGCAACAAGGGTCTCAACATATGCCACCTCCTATATCATCACACCTGCATGTCTCTCAACCAATTGGAGTCACACAGCCCCAACCACAACATTCTTCTACTCTCATCCTCAAGCAACCCCAACCGTCGCAAATCAATTCTACCTATGTTCCTCCACCACAACATTCTTCTACTCTCATCTTCAATCAACCCCCACCGTCGCAAATCACTTCTACCTATGTTCCTCCTCCACAACGTTCATCCACGCTCAACTTCTTTCATACATTGCCTAGCCACTCTCAACATTCCCAACATCAGGTTTCCCAAAGCTATGTGCCACCATCACAACCTAATCAAACGCACTTTAGCTTTCCTCCCCCCAATACGTTCCTTCAACCATCGCAAAGCCAACATTCTTACCTAGCGCCACCTCCACCTCTGCCTAATCAAGGCCTCCAATTCCAACCCAATCTGAACCAATCGTACAATCCATACAATCCCAATCAATCTTATGACCCTTACAATACCAGTGCGCATGGCTTACATTATAATCTTCCATATGGGCAACACCAACCACTTGTTGGACAACAGGAGATGTTACCAACCCCTCCCACGACTATGGAACTAAAGATTACGGAGGTGCAACAACAGCTATCTGATCTTACGTTTGGCCACACCAAAAAGACCTTCTCTTTAGAGGAAGTGTGTCCTTATCCTTTTGATCGGTCATTACCAATGATCCCTTTTCCTCAAAATTTCACTATTCCCAATTTCGATAAGTACAAAGGAAAAGGTGACCCAAAAGACCATCTTAGGGAATTCTATCTTGCTTGCTTCGAGGTCTCTCACAACGACACATATCTTATGCGTCTCTTTCCTCGCAGTCTTGGAGGTCAAGCAATAGAATGGTTCTCACACTTACCTACGGGTATCAAGTCCTTCAACGAGCTAGCAGAGAAGTTTGCCACCCATTTTTCTTACAACGCCGAGCATGAGATTTCCATGACAGACTTATGCAACAATAAACAGAAGAATGGAGAAACTTTCGTTTCTTTCCTTCAACGATGGAGACAAATGGCTAGTAAATTCCCTTTCAAGATTCCGGAGAAACAGCTTGTTAGCATATTTGTGCAGAACCTCAACCAAGAGTTAGGTTTCCATTTGCAAATTCTTAGTGCTACAACCTTCGATGAAATCACATACAAGGGTATCAACATTGAGAAGGCCCTCATTGCTAAGGGTGTGGTCAAAATCTTTAAGGAGACGAAAGATAGTACTTCTCATCAACAGTCGAACGATAAACCCAAATATTGGAACAAGAACAAAAATGTGGTCAATGATGGGGTGGTCGATACTAAGCATGTCCAAACGTTGCAAACACCGCTGCAACTCTCCAAACCAAGTCAAACCCCACCTCAACAACAGCAGCAACAAAGGCAGCCTTATCCCAACCAACAGCAATGACAACAAGAGCGGCCCCACCAAGATTACCCTCCGCGACGTCAATTTACTCCTTTGGGAGTGCCCATCGAATCGGTCTTACAGCAAGCTTTGCAGAAGGGGATCATAACCTTACCTGATGCTCCTCCTTATGGAGAACCTGTCTACAAAACTGCACGTTACAGAGACAATGAGTATTGTGAGTTCCATAGGAGCAAAGGTCATTGAACTGCATCTTGCATGAAGCTTAAGCACCTCATCCAAAACCTCATCGACGGTAATCAAATCACTTTTGAGAATGAATCACCAGCGCAACACACGAACAAGGATCTCGATATGTACAAGGAACCATTCCCTCATCATGGTCCACCTCCTCCTCAGGATAGAGGTAAAGGTATCAATCACGCTTCCACGTCTTTCGATTCCATCGTAGGTCGTTTTGAAGAGAGTCGAGTGTCTACCCTCACCATCAAAGGCAAATCTACAGATTGTGCTGTTACTACTCGTCGAGGTCATGTCACCATCCGTGCGCCTACACCTAGGCTTCTGGTTCAGTCTGATTATAATCTTGTCGAACATCTAGGGAGAACACCAGCACAGATCTCTATTTTGGACCTCCTACGGTCATCACCTGCACATAGAGTGGTGCTAGAAAAAGCCCTCCAAGAGTCTTCCGTTCCTAACAACATAGCAGTCGCAGATTTCCAAGCTATAGTGGGTAACATTGCTTCACCCTACAATGTGGTCTTCTCTGAGAAAGACCTCCCCTCTCACGATCCATGTCACAATGATGCCCTTCATATTGAAGTTCTCATCCATAAGCGCAAAATCAAACGCATACTCATAGATGGTGGTGCTGGTCTCAACATCTGTTCTTTAAAGTTACTAAAGCAATTGGGATACTCTGAGGATCACGTCAACACTGATCATAGTATTACAATCAAGGGGTATGATGATGCAGAACACCGTTCAGAAGGTGTTATTCACTTGCCTATACAACTGGGCCCTGTCATGCTTGAAACTAGGTGTCAAGTCCTTGACATTGAGCTGCCTTACAACATTATCCTAGGCCGCCCATGGATCCATGCAATGAAAGCTATCCCCTCCACATACCATCAGTCCCTAAAGTTCCCATACAATGGTACGGAGATCACCATCCCAGGAGATCCTAATCCTTTTGAATTTTGCCGTGTCTTGCAAGGAAGCTATAAGAATTGCAACCAAGTGCCTAAAAATGACAAAGCCCTTGAGTCCCCTCTCTATGTTGACCCTGAAACTCTCACGCAAGTCTCTACAAGTGAGCCTACACCCCTCCCCAAAATCACAGCTCGTGTCCAAGATATAGGGTTTGGCACTTATGATATCTCAGAATCTTGTTGTGTAGGGCGGATGCCTCTATCTCCAAAATCTTACGGCCAACCACCCATTGCTAAAGTTATCAAAAAAGTAGCTATTCCTCCCCCAACATTCCTAACCCAATTCCAACATGGGCGGTTACTGGAAGAGGAAACCATTGAGGACATCTCTTCTTGGCTCTACAAGGAGAAAGAACTAGTCACGATACCAATCAAGCAATATGGCAATGGCTTAAGGATAGTGAAAAACATGGGCTATAAAGGCAAAGGTGGCCTTGGGAAACAGAATCAAGGCACTATGGAGCCCATTGTGGTAACAAAGAAGCTAGACAAGAAAGGATTAGGATTTGGTAAGAAGGTACCACGCGCCTCGGACATCGAGTATATCCTCGACGAGGTAGCTGACACTTTTCCCGCCGATACGACGTCTACAGAGGATATCACCGATGACTCTTCCCTCCACATGACCAATCTATTCGCTGAATCCTCCATTTTTACACTATCCTCCATATCCTTAACTTCCACCACCAGCACCCAGAATGTCACGCTTGTCTACCCTGAACTTATCGATTGGGACCAACAAGGGGCCCTCGTTATAGATGTATTTTAGAATGACGAAGCTCTAGCTGAGTTCATGGGACTTCGGGAAGGTATCCCTCTTGGCGATCACAAGGCAGGTTTTGTAATGGAACTAGAGCCCATGGCTTATTTTGGTGAGAATGCCAAATCCTCTAGTCGCAAAAGTGCAAATAAAGAAAGATCTCTAGGTGAAAACCACACTGTGGCACCTCCTGATTATAAAATAGTAAAAATAAAGGACGTATCCAAAGGTGAAAACCCAACTATGGCACCTGAGGATGGAGGATTTGACCTTCCCTTACCATCTAAGTATCAAGAGAAATCAGCTCTCCTAGTGGAAGATTCTACAGAGATCAACCTAGGTACATAACAGAATCCAAAGACAACATTCCTAGCGGCATCATTATCTGACACAGAGCACAGAAATCTTAACAGCTTCTTCTTACAACGAACCATCAACTTTGCATGGACCTATGCAAATATGCCAGGGCTAGACCCTAAGTTGGTAGTTCATTATCTCACAGTTGATCCCAAAGTGAAACCAGTCAAGCAAAAATTGAGAAAAATGCATCCACAGATAGCTCTCTTGGTGAAAGTGGAAGTACAAAAGCTATTAGACACAAAGTTCATACGACCTATTGACTATTCAGATTGGGTCTCAAACATTGTACCTGTGTCTAAACCTAATGGGCGCATCCGCATGTGTAATGATTTCAGAGATCTCAATAAGGCATGTCCTAAAGATGACTTTCCACTACCAAACATTGACATTATAGTGGACTTGACAGCAGGTCACGAGATGCTTTCCCTCATGGACGGATTCTCGGGTTACAATCAGATAAGGATAGCTGAAGAAGACCAACATAAAACAACCTTTACTTGTCCTTGGGGCAATTATTGTTGGTGTGTCATGCCGTTTGGTCTGAAGAATGCAGGAGCAACCTATTAGAGAGCAATGACAGTGATCTTCCACGATCTCTTTCATCACATCATGGAGGATTATGTGGATGATATATTAGCTAAATCTTCTAGAACGGATCACATACAGGTCTTAGGACAGATCTTTGACAGGCTTGAGAAATACCAAGTAAGACTCAATCCAAAGAAGTGTGTATTCGGCGTAACATCAGGGAAGCTATTGGGATACATCGTATCTCGTAGAGGCATCGAAGTGGATCCAGCGAAAGTAAAGGCTATAGTGGAGATGCCTCCACCAAAGAACCTAAAAGCATTAAGGAGCCTCCAAGGAAGGTTGCAGTCCATCAGGCGTTTCATCTCATAGCTAGCAGATAAATGTCAACCCTTTCAACACTTACTCCGAAAGGATGTCTCATTTCGATGGGACAATAAGTGTCAAGCAGCGTTTGATCAACTTAAAGAATATCTAGCTACACCTCCTATATTGGTTCCACCAGTTGCGGACAAACCTTTGATCTTATACATCTCCACTACAAATTCAGCCCTAGGGGCTCTGCTAGCACAGAATGATGACACAGGAAAGGAGCATGCAATTTATTACATTAGTAGAACCTTGGTGGGATACGAGCTCAATTATTCACCAATGGAAAGGGCTTGTTTAGCAGTAGTGTTTGCCTCCCAAAAGTTGCGACATTACATGCTGAACCAACATACAAATCTGATAGCCAAGATTGATCCCTTGAAGTATCTACTAGCAAAAGCAGCTCTCACAGGCTGACTAGCTAAATGGGTTATGATCCTTAGTGAGTTTGATATTGAGTACATGGATCGTAAGGCAATTAAAGGACAAGCCCTCGCGGATCAACTAGCAGATGCACCTATGAAAGATACACATCCTATGGTAGCAGACTTTCCTGATGAGAATCTCTTCACTCTTTCCAACTCCATAATGTGGAAGTTGTACTTTGACGGTTCTTACACACAGCATGGATCAGGAGCTGGCATCTTATTTGTTACACCTCAGAATGACTACATTCCAAAGTCATATCGGCTAGCATTCCCTTGCGCCAACAACATAGCCGAGTATGAAGCACTCCTTATAGGTCTCAATACAGCAGTTCAATGGGACATCACAGAATTACAAGTATATGGAGACTCACAGCTAGTCATTCGCCAAGTCACAGATGAATACCAAACAAAAGATGAAAAGTTGGTCCCCTACAAGCAACTAGTGGATGCCTACAAACCACATTTTTCTAGCATCACATTTGAGCAAATTCCAAGAGAGCATAATAAAGCTGCAGATTCTATGGCTTCTGTAGGGTCACTGATTGACATGCCTGCAAATACACAGAAGTGTGAATTCTTGATCGAGCAATTGTTGATACCAGCTGTCGATGTTCCTGTTACTGAAATCATCTGCGAACTTGTTGGTCCCAATTCCCCATGGTACGAAGATATCTATGAATACCTTAAATACAATACCTTTCCTCTTGAACTATCATCCACCCAACGCAAAACCTTTATCCGTCGATCCTCTCGTTATATCATTCTGGGTGATACACTATATCGCCGAAGTCTCGATGGTATCCTCTTACGATGTCTTAATGCGGAAGAAGCCGAAGCTACCTTACGAGACATACACGAAGGGGTCTATGGTGTGCATTCTACCGGTCCTAATCTTGCTAAGAAGATACTCAGAACAGGTTATTACTGGCCTACAATAGAGCAAGATGCTGCACAGTTTGCTAAGAAGTGTCTACAATGTCAGCAGCATGGAGATTTGATTCACGCACCAGCTCATGAATTACAACCTGTGACAACTCCATGGCCTTTTTCTCAATGGGGTCTCGACCTCGTAGGACAAATCCACCCTTCCTCCTCAAATGGCCACAAGTTCATCATTACCGCCACTGAGTACTTCACGAAGTGGGTGGAAGCCATTCCTATGACCTATATCACTGGTAAGCAAATAGCCAAGTTTATCCTAAACTACCTCATATGCCGGTATGGTATTCCCCAAGCCATTGTCACTGATAATGGGAGACCATTCAAGAACCAAGATGTCCGTGCCTTATGCATACAATACAATATCCAACATCGCTTTTCAACTCCCTACTATCCGCAGAGTAACGGCCAAGCCGAGGCTTCCAATAAGACCATTCTCAAAATCCTCAAGAAAACAGTCAATGAAGCTGGTCGTGATTGGCACTTGCAACTCAATCCCGCCCTATGGGCCTACCGCACTAGTATCAGAACACCCACTGGTGCCACACCATATGCCTTGGTCTTTGGCTCTGAAGCCATCCTACCTATAGAGGTCGAGATCCCATCCCTCAGAGTATCCATGCGGGATCTGATCGGCAGAGATGAGTATCGCACTTCTCGATTAGCTGAGCTTGAACTACTAGACGAGAGGCGTCTTGCCGCCCTTAATCATCTCCATGTCTATCAAAACCGCCTCCGGCGTAATTACAACAAAAAGATCAAAGAAAGACGGTTTCAAGTTGGTGATCTTGTACTTAAGGAGAATCAGAAAAATCAAGCAGATCGAGAGAAGAAGGGTAAGTTTGAGCCTAACTGGTTAGGTCCCTTCATTGTCATAGCAGCATATGGATCGGGAGCTTATACTTTAGCTACACCTGACAGCATTCCTCTAGATGAGCCACTTAATAGTGTCCATCTCAAGAAGTTCTATGCCTAATCCTCAGAGTATTCCAAAAAAAAAAAAAAAATCCGTCCTCTGGTGAAAACCTGGCAAACAGGCGCCTTGGATAAGTACCATAGTGAAAATCTGGCAAACAGGCGCTATGCGTAGAGTCAGCATCCATCGTCTATCGAGTCCTGTCCGCTCCTTGTCCAGTTCGCAATGTGCCTCATCCATCCATCCATAATAAAACCATTGGCTTTGTTTGCATTTCCATCTCCCTATCTAGTATAGCTTGGAAATTTGTCAATGTCCATCGTCGTCTTCCCATGTCTTGGTCTGGGTCTACAGTTAACACTGTCTTGTCCTAGGTCAAGTCTTTCTGTGTCTTCTTCAGCAGTCACCCCTATAGTTTCCTCTACTAGAATGGGGGCAACTCTTTCCTTAGCTTCGGTCTAGGATTGGTTCCTTGTTCGTGGTTCGTAGCACATACTTCAATCTTGTCTCATTTCCACAGGTAACACCCTTTAACAGACACAGAGTTCCTACGATAAGGCTGTTATCTTCTCCGCTCTTTTCCCACATCATCACACTAACCAGAACTACATATCATCTTTTCAATCTTAAGGTACCTTGATCCCATGGATATGGGTATGTAGGCAGTCTGGAATACGAAGGACGTTTCCAGTACTCAGGTACATAAGATCACCTCTTCTCCGCTCTTTTCCCACATCATCACACTAACCAGAACTACATATCATCTTTTCAATCTTAAGGTACCTTGATCCCATGGATATGGGTATGTAGGCAGTCTGGAATACGAAGGACGTTTCCAGTACTCAGGTACATAAGATCACCTCTTCTCCGCTCTTTTCCCACATCATCACACTAACTAGAACTACATATCATCTCTTCTCAATCTTAAGGTACCTTGATCCCATGGATATGGGTATGTAGGCAGTCTGGAATATGAAGGACGTTTCCAGTACTCAGGTACATAAGATCCCCCGCCTTTCACCTTGACCCATTCATCACTCTATCCAGAACTACATATTTATCACGTTCATCTTCCATCGTAAGTGTGCCTTGATCCCGTGGATACAGGGTATGTAGGCAGTCTGGAATACGAAGGATGTATCCAGTACTCAGGCACACACGATCCATCATTCTCCACCCGTCTCAATCCATTAGCATTCCATCCTTCTAGTCTTCCGTTTGTCAAAATCCAGTTCGCCTCGACTTGACTAACTCAAGCAGCAAGCTAGCGCATCCTTTCAAAGCAAAAGTCCTTAACAAACTTGAAGCAAAGAAGCTTCCTTCCAGAGTCTTCTACTGTCCTGCATACCGATTGCCAACATCAGCTAAGTACCGCTTAACCAAGCCCTAGATCAACAAGCTTGTCTTCTTCGAAGTGTTCCATTGTCGAGACCAACACACGCATCTCCTGCAACATGTGGCATTTCCTGCAAGTGAGACATTGTCTTTTTAGGTAGATAGCCCCCTTTAACGGACACAGAGTTCCTACGATAAGGCTGTTATCTTTCCTATCCAATCTATCCTGAGCAAACCTCTTTGGCAAGAGAATATGTTGGCTGTATGTTTACTTTGTAAGTCAGTCAATTTGTGTTATGGTTTATCTTTTGTTCCTTTTCCAATACCTATTCAAGACTACCTTGATTTATCTATAATCTTGGTATGTTGCGATGCAGTACGGATTGGGGGCATAGTCATTGCTTTCTGTGTGCCGTGTTTGAGGAATGATCTTCAGTATCTTTCTTAGCATCATATTTATCTTGTGTGTGTTATGACCTGGCATCTTACATATTAATAATTCTTCTTGCATTTACATGTATTGAAGTTTATTTTATGTTCAAGACTATGGCTTATTCACATGTACCAACAAGGTCATAGTATGTCTAAGGGGATCTAAGTTCAAACCGCTTGCTTGCAGAGTCAACGTACACGCACTCGGATATTACTGCACCTTGGTCTTTTATACCTTGGTGGCAAAACTATCCACGTGCTATATCAAAAATAAGGATTGCTCTTTATAAACAAATGTGAAACCATTGCAACAAGCTCGTCCATTTACACCATCCATTTTTCCATGGCCTTATATAGTTTTCCAGCAAAGATCAATCAACAGTCTTTCTCTTATGTTCTCTCCTATCTCCTTTCTTCTATCTATCATCAACCCAACCTCACCTATCTCCAACAAATCTTCTAGTTGAGCGTCAACACAGTTCTTCTATCGCTTCCCTATCTTTCCTCTCGAGGGGGCACCCTACGCCAGCTACGCTGGGGCAACTACCTACGCTGGGGCATCAAAAAATTGTATTACATCTTCAACAATCGTTTTCTTTGACGCAACGCTACATGCTGCATTGCATCAAAGAGGGGCAAAATGTAGACACCCTAAAATGACCGTGTCATCAAATCACTGGCATTTCATTATCTGTCGAATCACCTGCATTTCAACATTAATTAAATAATCTAATTATTTAATTAATTATCATCAAATTCTTCTAAATCTCCTAAATTCAACATTAATTAAATAAATTCTCTTTATTTAATTAATTAAATTAAATTCCTCTATATCCTTCCACAATTAAATAATTTTAATTATTTAATTAGATCATTATCCTCTTTCCAAAAATCAAATCCACATTAATTAAATAAATTAATTATTTAATTAATTCATCACAAATTCCTTCTTATCTAAAATTAAATAATTCTTAAATTATTTAATTAAATCAAATTTATTCTTCCAAATCATGCACAACAATTAAATAAATTTATTTATTTAATTTGCTTTCAAATCTTCTAAATTAAATAATTCCAATTATTTAATTATTTCTTCCAATAATATCTTCTCTAAATTTAAATAAATCAATTATTTATTTAAATTGCTTTTTCTTCTAATTTGAGTTATCTCTAATATAACTCAAGCTTTTTTTTGCTCATCAATTAAATATTTCTATATTTAATAAAGCAAAATATCTTCTTTTCTCATGCAAATCTCTTCTTCTTGTTTTAAATCACTTAACTGATTGCTTTATTCTTTTAATTGATTTATTTCTTCAGTTAACTCATTCTTCTATTCTTGATAACTCCTCTCATGCAAAAGCAAGCAAGACACATGTCTTCTTCTCATTCGTTGCACATTCCTCAACTTACCTCCTCCATTGATTCTTCTGAATTATCTGGACTGTTGATCGATTTTCCTTGAAATCTATATAAACCCCCCTCATCTCCTTCATTTACCTCTCTCTCTTCGATCGTATTCTCAAGCATACTTAACAGAGCTTTGAGCATACAAAACGCTTCGATTGAGCACACTATAACGATCTTTTGACATTGATCTCTTGAGCACATACTTGCTTGTTGCAACCATGGCTTTGCAACTACATTGAGCAATCCACATATCTCCAAAAGGGAACAATACAGGTTTTGGTAAGAGCTTTCATGTGTCTTTGATTTGTGATTTATGGCTTTTACTTAGATTCGTTTCCTTTATGTTATTGGGTTCTTTGGTTTTATTTAGTTTAGATTTAATCCATTTTTCCATATACACAGATGATTCTATCTAGGATGTTTCTGGGCGAGCTGATTCTATTCGGGATGTTTCTGGGCGAGTTGATTCTATCCGGGCTGTTTCTGGGTGAGCTGATTCTATCCGGGCTGTTTCTGGGTGAGCTGATTCTATCCGGCCAAAGAGAGATGATGAAAAGTGAGGTAATTGCGAACTCTCGACTCAGCCTTCCGTTATGCCGCGTTCAGACTTATAACTACTATAGGGGAAGGTGTTTGGGCATTTCATGGCCTGGGGTAAGTCGCAGTGAGCAAGTTGGGTTAGACATGGCGAGCTGCGCACCGGCAAACATCCGGGATATTTGCTGATCGAGTTCTAAGCTGGACGTTGGCATTTCCTCCGGGATACCTCCGGGATATATCCGGGATACCTCCGGGATAGCGCTGAGTTAGCCGAGTTGTGAGGTGATTGCGAAGACGGAAAGTGAGGTAATTGTGAACTTTCGACTTAGCCTTCCGTTGTGTCACGTTCAGACTTATAACTACTGTAAGGAGCTGCTTTCAAAGACTTAGCACTTGGTGCGTTGGTCGGCCCAGAACTGGTGCGTAGGAGATTCAGGTTCATGCATGCTGGAATTCCAAGTTACTTCTGTGGTTGAAATTTGTTCCTGCAGTCAGCAAGTTTGTTAGTGGGCTGCAAAATGGTTAAGTCATGGCGAGTTTGTAATCGGCGAGCTGTGCAAATGCACCGGGTTGTTTTTTGGTGCAAGTCGTCAAGGGTGGCGGCCTGCGGAAGTCGCAGTGAGCAAGTCGGGTTGACAGGCGAGCAGCGCACGGGTAGTTTTCTGATCGGGTTCTGTGAAAAACGCACCGGTAGTTTTCAGGTAGTTTTCTGAGTTGGCCGAGTTGGTCGAGCTCGCACCGAAGCCGGAAGCTGGGTTGTTTACAGATGACGGAAACTGAGTTGATTGCAGGATATTTTCTCAGCCTTCCGTTGTGCCACATTCAGACTTATAACTACTATGGGGGAAGGTGTTGGTTGGGAATTTCATGGCGATGTCCACACCGACCCCCCCACGTGCCCCCGTAGGATGGAACCATGTTTTGTGCCAAGCTATACGAGTTGTTTACGAATGGGCAAGTCCCATGAGGGTAGAGCTCGGGCTCCTTGGTGTAGGATAATGTGATTGCTACGGGGACATGCGGAAGCAACCCATATGCTATGTCGAGCCTCTGTGGGCGTCAGAGTTAGAACGGAATCATCATTGGATGCACGCTCAGAACGGTCCCTTTAACATTCCAATGTCGTGACCTGATACTGGGATACCTCGGTAGCGTCTGTATAACCTCTGGGTTGCTTTAGATGGTTGCGAGATGCCATGCGGGAGGCCGGATAGAGAGATGATAGAAAGTGAGGTAATTGCAAACTCTCGACTCAGCCTTCTGTTGTGCCGTGTTCAGACTTATAACTACTATGGGGGAAGGTGTTTGGTTGGGCATTTCATGGCGCTGTCCATGCCGACCCCCCGCGTGCCCCCGTAGGATGGAACCATGTTCTGTGCCAAGGTATACGATCTATTTACGAATAGGCAAAGTCCCATGAGGGTAGAGTTTGGGTACCTTGGTGCAGGATAATGTGATTGCTACGGGGACATGCGGAAGTGACCTATATGCTATGCCGAGGCTCTGTGGGCATCACAGTTGGAACGGAATTGTCATTGGATGCACACTCGGAACAGTCCCTTTAACATTCCAATGCCGTGACCTGATACTGGGATACCTCGATAGCGTCTGTATAGCCTCTGGGTTGCTTTAGATGGTTGCGAGATGCCATGCGGGAGGCCGAATAGAGAGATGACGAAAAGTGAGGTAATTGCAAACTCTCGACTCAGCCTTCCGTTGTGCCGTGTTCAGACTTATAACTACTATGGGGGAAGGTGTTTGGTTGGGCATTTCATGGCGTTGTCCACGCCGACCCCCCCGCGTGCCCCCGTCGGATGGAACCATGTTCTGTGCCAAGGTATACGAGCTGTTTACGAATGGGCAAGTCCCATGAGGGTAGAGCTCGGGCTCCTTGGTGCAGGATAATGTGATTGCTACGGGGACATGCGGAAGCGACCCATATGCTATTCCGAGGCTCTGTGGGCATCACAGTTGGAACAGAATCGTCATTGGATGCATGCTTGCAACGGTCCCTTTAACATTCCAATGCCGTGACCTGATACCGGGATACCTCAGTAGTGTCTGTATAGCCTCTGGGTTGCTTTAGATGGTTGCGAGATGCTATGCGGGAGGCCGAATAGAGAGATGACGGAAAGTGAGGTAATTGCAAACTCTCGACTTAGCCTTCTGTTGTGCCGCGTTCAGACTTATAACTACTATGGGGGAAGGTGTTTGGTTGGGCATTTCATGGCGGTGTCCACGCCGACCCCCCCGCGTGCCCCCGTAGGATGGAACCATGTTCTGTGCCAAGGTATATGAGCTGTTTACGAATGGGCAAGTCCCATGAGGGTAGAGCTCAGGCTCCTTGGTGCAGGATAATGTGATTGCTACAGGGACATGCGAAAGCGACCCATATGCTATGCCGAGGCTCTGTGGGCATCACAGTTGGAATGGAATCATCATTGGATGTATGCTCAGAACGGTCCCTTTAACATTCCAATGCTGTGACCTGATACTGGGATACCTCGGTAGCGTCTGTATAGCCTCTGGGTTGCTTTAGATGGTTGCAAGATGCCATGCAGGAGGCCGAATAGAGAGATGACAGAAAGTGAGGTAATTGCAAACTTTCGACTCAGCCTTCCGTTGTGCCACATTCAGACTTATAACTACTATGGGGGAAGGTGTTTGGTTGGGCATTTCATGGCGCTGTCCACACCGACCCCCTCGCGTGCCCCCGTAGGATGGAACCATGTTCTGTGCCAAGGTATACGAGCTGTTTACGAATGGGCAAGTCCCATGAGGGTAGAGCTCGGGCTCCTTGGTGCAGGATAATGTGATTGCTACGGGGACATGCGGAAGTGACCCAAAATCTATGCCGAGGCTCTGTGGGCATCACAGTTGGAACAGAATCGTCATTGAATGCATGCTCAAAACGGTCCCTTTAACATTCCAATGCCGTGACCTGATATTGGGATACCTCGGTATAGTCTGTATAGCCTCTGGGTTGCTTTAGATGGTTGCGAGATGCCATGCGGGAGGCCGAACAGAGAGATGACAGAAAGTGAGGTAATTGCGAACTCTCGACTCAGCCTTCCGTTGTGCCGCGTTCAGACTTATAACTACTATGGGGGAAGGTGTTTGGTTTGGCATTTCATGGCACTGTCCACGCTGACCCCACAGCGTGCCCACGTAGGATGGAACCATGCTCTGTGCCACGGTATACGAGTTGTTTATGAATGGGCAAGTCCCATGAGGGTACAGCTCGGGCTCCTTGGTGCAGGATAATGTGATTCCTACGGGGACATGCGGAAGTGACCCAAAATCTATGCTAAGGCTCTGTGGGCATCACAGTTGGAACGAAATCATCATTGGATGCATGCTCGGAACTGTCCCTTTACATTCCAATACCATGACCTAATACTGGGGTACCTCGGTAGCGTCCGTCTAGCTTCTGGGTTTGCTTTAGATGGTTGCGAGATGCCATGCGGGAGGCCGAATAGAGAGATGACGGAAAGTGAGGTAATTGCGAACTCTCGACTCAGCCTTCTGTTGTGCCGCATTCAGACTTATAACTATGGGGGAAGGTGTTCGGTTGGGCATTTCATGGTGTTGTCCATGCTGACCCCCCCACGTGCCCCCGTAGGATGGAACCATGTTCTATGCCAAGGTATACGAGTTGTTTACGAATGGGCAAGTCCCCTGAGGGTAGAGCTCGGGCTCCTTGGTGCAGGATAATGTGATTGCTATGGGGACATGCGGAAGCGACCCAAAATCTATGCCGAGGCTCTGTGGGCATCACAGTTGGAATAGAATCGTCATTGGATGCACGCTCGGAACGGTCCCTTTACATTCCAATGCCGTGACTTGATACTGGGATACTTGGTAGCGTCCGTCTAGCTTCTGGGTTGCTTTAGATGGTTGCGAGATGCCATGCGGGAGGCCGAATAGAGAGATGACAGAAAGTGAGGGTAATTGCGAACTGTCGACTCAACCTTCCGTTGTGCCACGTTCAGACTTATAACTACTATGCGGGAAGGTGTTTGGTTGGGCATTTCATGGTGCTGTCCACGCCGACCCCCCTACGTGCCCCCGTAGGATGGAACCATTTTTTGTGCCAAGGTATACGAGCTGTTTACGAATGGGCAAAGTCCCCTGAGGGTAGAGCTCGGGCTCCTTGGTGTAGGATAATGTGATTGCTACGAGGACATGCGGAAGCGACCCAAAATCTATGCCGAGGCTCTGTGGGAATCACAGTTGGAACGGAATCGTCATTGGATGCACGCTTGGAATAGTCCCTTTACATTCCAATGTCGTGACCTGATACTGGGATACCTCGGTAGCATCCATCTAGCTTCTGGGTTGCTTTAGATGGTTGCGAGATGCCATGCGGGAGGCCGAATAGAGAGATGACGGAAAGTGAGGTAATTGCGAACTCTCGACAAAGCCTTCCGTTGTGTCGTGTTCAGACTTATAACTACTATGGGGGAAGGTGTTTGGTTGGGCATTACATGGCGTTGTCCACGCTGACCCCCCAGTGTGACCCCGTAGGATGGAACCATGTTCTATGCCAAGGTATACGAGCTGCTTACGAATGGGCAAGTCCCATAAGGTTTCAGGTCGGGCTCCTTGGTGCAAGATAATGTGATTGCTACGAGGACATGCAGAAGCGACCCAGATGCTATGCCGAGGCTCTATGGGCATCACAGTTGGAACAGAATCGTCATTGGATGCACGCTCGGAACGATCCCTTTACATTCTAATGCCATGACCTGATACTGGGATACCTCAGTAGCGTCCGTCTAGGTTCTGGGTTAGTTTAGATGGTTGCGAGATGCCATGCAGAAGGCGGAAGAGGGATATCTCAACTTAGCCTACCATTGTCTGAAGAGATCTCGATTGGCATTTGATGGCCTGCCAAACGCGGATCTCCCACGTGCTCCCTTGCATGATACACGTGCTGTGCCAAGGCATTCGTGCGGCCTTTCGAATGGCCAGTCCCAGGAGGGGACAGCTCGGGCACCTTGGAGCAGCACATTTTTCACGTGATGGGGACTTGCGGAAGCCACTCGGATTGGGACACCCAGTTGCTATGCGGAGGCTTTGTGGGCATCACAGTTGGAACGGAATCAGCATTGGACGCACGCTCCGAACGGTCCCTTTATAATCCAATGTCGTGCCTCGTTCCTGCGATGCCTCTGGAGCCTTCGTCTAGCTCTTGGGTCGCTCGAGACAGTGGCCAAAAAAAGCCATTTTCGGTGGAATGACAATTGGCATTGCCAATTGTCACCTCCACGCATGCATCCATTCTATGATTGGGGCATATGCAAAACTCGGCGGTTGAATGGACTCAGACTGGGACACCCAGTTTCTATGCAAAGGCTCTGTGGGCATCACAGTTGGAACGGAATCGGCATTGGATGCAAGCTCAGAATGGTCCCTTTACAATCCAATGCAATGACCTGATACTGGGATACCTCGTGCGCCTGCGTCTAGCTCTTGGGTCACTCAGGACAGTTCTAGGGTATGATGCTTGGCATTTGGTGGCGTGCCTATGCTGACCCCCTGCTGTGTGCCCCCTCGCATGATACATGTCCTGTGCCAAGGCATTTGTGCGGCCTTTCGAACGGCCAGTCCCGGGAGGGGACAGCTCGGGCTCCTTGGTGCAGCACATCTTTCATGTGATGGGAGCTTTGCGGAAGCGCGACTCAGATCTAGACACCCAGTTGCTATGCAGAGGCTTTGTTGGCATCACAGTTGTAATGGAATCAGCATTGGATGCACGCTCGAAACGGTCCCTTTACAATCCAATGCAGTGACCTGATACTAGGATGCCTCGTGAGCCTGCGTCTAGCTCTTGGGTCACTCGAGACAGTCGCGAACAAGCCACTTTCGGGGGAACGACTGTTGGCATTACCAATTGCCACCCCTACGCATGCTTCCATTCTATGATTGGGGCATATGCAAAACTCAGCGGTTGAATGCACTCGAACACCCAGTTGCTATGCGGAGGCTCTGTGGGCATCATAGTTGTAACGAAATTGGCATTGGATGCATGCTCAGAATGGTCCCTTTACAATCCAATGTAGTGACCTGATACTGGGATACCTCGTGAGCCTGCATCTAGCTCTTGGGTCGCTTGGGACAAGTTCTGGGGTATGACGATTGGCATTCGGTGGTGTGCCAAAGCTCACCCCCCGCCATGTGCCCCCTCTCATGATCCATGTCGTGTGCCAAGGCATTCTTGCGGCCTTTCGAACGGCTAGTCCCAGGAGGGGACAGCTCGGGCTCCTTGGTGTAGCACATCTTTCATGCGATGGGAGCTTTGCGGAATTGCGACTCGGATCAGGACACCCAGTTGCTATGCGGAGGCTTTCTTGGCATCACAGTTGTAATGGAATCGGCATTGGACGCACGCTCGGAACGGTCCCTTTACAATCTAATGCAGTGACCTGATACTGGGATACCTTGTGAGCCTGCGTCTAGCTCTTGGGTCGCTTGAGACAGTCGCGAAAAAGCCACTTTCGGGGGAATGATTGTTGGCATTGCCAATGGCCACCCCCGCGCGTGCTTCCATTCTATGATTGGGGCATATGCAAAACTCGACGGTTGAATGGACTAGGACTTGGACACCCAGTTGCTATGCGGAGGCTCTGTGTGCATCACAGTTGTAATGGAATCTGCATTGGATGCATGCTCGGAACGGTCCCTTTACAATCCAATGCAGTGACTTGATACTGGGATACCTCGTGAGCCTACGTCTAGCTCTTGGGTCGCTCGGGACAAGTTCTGGGGTATGATGCTTGGCATTCGGTGGCGTGCCTATGTGGACCCCCAGCCGTGTGCCCCCTCGTATGATCCATGTCCTGTGCCAAGGCATTCGTGCAGCCTTTCGAACAGCCAGTCCCAGGAGTGGACAACTCAGGCTCCTTGGTATAGCACATCTTTAATGCAATGAGAGCTTTGCGGAAGTGACTCGGATCTAGACACCCAGTTGCTATGCGGAGGCTTTGTTGGCATCACAGTTGTAACAGAACCGGCATTGGACGCACGCTCGGAACGGTCCCTTTACAATCCAATGCAGTGACCTGATACTGGATACCTCGTGAACCTGCGTCTAGCTCTTGGGTCGCTCGAGATAGTCACGAAAAAGCCACTTTCGGGGGAACGACTGTTGGCATTGCCAATTGCCACCCCCGCGCATGCTTCCTTTCTATGATTGGGGCATATGCAAAACTCAGTGGTTGAATGGACTCGGACACCCAGTTGCTATGCGGAGGCTCTGTGGGCATCACAGTTTTTACAAAAACGGCATTGGATGCACGCTCGGAACGGTCCCTTTACAATCCAATGCAGTGACCTGATACTGGGATATCTCGTGAGCCTGCGTCTTGGGTCGCTCGAGATAGTTTTGGGGTATGACGCTTGGCATTCGGTGGCGTGCCTATGCTGACCCCCTGCCGCGTGCCCCCTCTCATGATCCATGTCTTGTGCCAAGGCATTTTTGTGGCCTTTCGAAAGGCCAGTCCCAGGAGGGGACAGCTCAGGCTCCTTGGTGCAGCACATCTTTCATGCGATGGGAGATTTGCGGAAGCGACTCAGATCGGGACACCCAGTTGCTATGCGGAGGCTCTGTGGGCATCACAGTTGTAATGGAATCGGCATTGGATGCACGCTCGGAACGGTCCCTTTACAATCCAATGCAGTGACCTGATACTGGGATACCTCGTGAGCCTACGTCTAGCTCTTGGGTCACTCGAGACAGTTGCGTAAAAGCCACTTTCGGGGGGACGACGGTTGGCATTGCCAATTGCTACCCCCGCGCGTGCTTCCATTCTATGATTGGGGCATATACAAAACTCAGTGGTTGAATGGACTAGGACTGGGACACCCAGTTGCTATGCGGAGGCTCTATGGGCATAACAGTTGTAACAGAATCTGCATTAGATGCACGCTCGGAACGGTCCCTTTACAATCCAATGTAATGACTTGATACTAGGATACCTCGTGAGCCTGCGTCTAGCTCTTGGGTCGCTCAGGACAGTCCTAGGGTATGACTTTTGGCATTCAATGGTGTGCCTATGCTGACCCCCCCCACGTGCACCCCCCGCATGATCCATGTCCTGTGCCACGGCACTTATGCGGCCTTTCGAACGGCCAGTCCTAGGAGGGGACAGCTCGGGCTCCTTGGTGCAACACATCTTTCACTCGATGGGAGCTTTGCAGAAGCGACTCGGATCGGGACACCTAGTTGCTATGCGGAGGCTTTGTGGGCATCACAGTTGGACAGAATCGACATTGGATGCACGCTCAGAATGATCCCTTTATAATCCAATGTCGTGACCCATTGCTGCGATACCTCTGGAGCCTTCGTCTAGCTCTTGGGTCGCTCAGGACAGTTGCGGAAAGCCATTTTCAGGGGGAGGACGGTTGGAATTGCCAATTGTCACCCCCACGCGTGCTTCCATTCTACAATTGGGGCATATGCAAACTTGGCGGGGGAATGGACTCAGACTGGGACATCCAGTTGCTATGCGGAGGCGCTCTGTGGGCATCACAGTCGGAACGGAATCGGCATTGGATGCACGCTCGGAACGGTCCCTTTACAATCCAATGCAGTGACTGGATTACTGGTGTTGGTTTTTGCTTCTAAATCAGCATTAGGGTTTGCCAATTCTAATGCACAAGCAGATTTAGCCAACTGAATACAGGAGGTTACGTGAGCTCCTCCCCTTCACTTCTGGTTCTGCCGCACCAAGGGGGGTGTCCCTATTTGATAAAAGTATAACCTTGACTAGCTCAATGACAGAAGGATTTAACTTGACGGCAACAGGCAGAATACTCTCATGTATGGACCAAGATTTGTGTAACAAATCACAAGGTTGGCAACATTCTTGGACATAATGTCTGGTTAGGTATGAGAGCATGCAGAAGTTCCTAATCCTAATCCTACAACTAACAGGTGGAAGTGATGAGATGGGTTGAAATGGTGTTTGGAGTGATGGGACTTTCCTAGACCCATTGAACAGACAAATTCCCAAACCAGTGCCTTATCTGGGCAACAGAGTCATATCTAAGACTGTAAATGTCTCCCCATGACAACATAAATTCATATCCAGAGGACCTAAGAATAATGCTACTGCCTAACAGCAACATGTCCAAGAAAGAGTATCATTAATGATCATGCTTAACAGATCCTATGATGCAATCTATTTCCCTTTGTATCTGATCAAAAGCCTATTTAACCACTCCTTGAGCAGACGCAATAAATCAGACACACAGTATGCATACACTGAAAAACTTGGAAGTCCTTGACAACCTTGTTTGAAAGGAAAACAAATGACATACAGGAGACAATCAGAAACAATACACACACAGGTGTTTTTCATTTAAAATCAATCTGCATAGAAGGTCATCACAGAGAAAATCATCATTTACAATCCAAGATAGATTAGTACACCAAACTAAGGACCGAGTCTGTAGCAAAAAATGCCTTTCAAAATGTGAACACCTTATGTTCAGAGTCAGAGCTGAAAGCCCAAAAAACCTCCAACCTCTCAAAAGTAACACAGCCAAAACCATTTATACAGAACCGTGTACATTCAGCAATTAATTACATGGCCAGAAGTCAAAAATCCGCCAGATACATCCATCAGAGGGAATGGCGCTCAGAAGCCATCAATGCAGCAGACAAGGGAGGCCTTGAGCCTTGCGCCGCCATCTGGGAGTCTTCATTCACAATCAGGTAGTTTAATCGCTTGTACCATCGCCCATACTCCTGCTACAGTTGCCATTGATGGCCCAACAACCCGCAACCATCGAGAAAACTATCACTGCGATCAAATGGAAGTTTCCCGCCAAAACACCCTCTTCGCAGGCTCAAACTACACAGGGGAATAATCCCACATGCACAGTGTTGAGACCACACTAGCACTTTATAAACATAGCTGCATGCATAATAGGTGTCGAGCGTTTTGCCGCGCTCGACACACGACCCTTCACCAAAAGCCCATCGGCCAAATCTACACCATCGGCTTGCCCCAAAAACCTCTCGCCGATCTCAAAGGTCACGCCGATGACATCTTCGCCAGCCACACACTGCTCCTCCATCGGCCAAACTCCTTACATCGGCGGGCCACAAATTTGCTTCGCCAATAGCCAAACACACGCCGATGGACATCCATCGGCCAGACCAAAACAATCAGAGCACTCAAGAAATCTTTCGCCGATGAAGCCAATCACTCCGATAAGACCAAAAACATAAAGCCTTGAACCGTTGAACCCCAAACCAAAAGGGTTCAACATGAGGGTTCAACACGATGGTTCAAACATCAAAAATAATACTCCATAGGCAACAAAGCTTTGAACCATTGAACCTTGAACCAAAACAAAAAGGTTCAAGCGGGAGGTTCAACGATGCAATATTTGTGCAAGGCAAATGCATAATGCGACCCGTTAGAAGAAAATTGAACCTTGAACCGCTGAACCACTGAACTTAGAGAAAAAAGGGTTCAAGTTCAAACCGAAATGTCGAAGACACAAAAATGAACCCATGCCGATGCAGAAAAGACGAAGACCCCTCCTCAAGAAATGAGATGCAGATGCTAAAAAACACTGAAGGGGTGCCAAAACTTAGAACCTTTTGGATATTTTGGGATGGTGCCTGCATGAAAATTGCTAAATTAACTGACAGTGAATTCAGGCACCAACATTGGCTCTGATTGGGGACGTGCAGGTGCAAGACTGCAGCGAGAACCCCAGATCTCTAGGATGCAGACCAGTGCCTTATCCATTGGGTATAGAGTCATGAAGTTACCATGATCTGCATCACCAATCAAACTTGATGGCCTAAGGCCACCAAGAAAAGGAAAACCAATATTTCCCCTTGTCAAACACCTTGTTCTCATCTGCATACACTGGGTCAAGCCTGAGAGTGCTACCATGATCTGACCATAAGCTACCTTGGTCATTTGCATGTTCAACCTTCTAATTCAGTTTGTCACTGTCACCCTTATGCAAACAACCCTCAGCATCAAGCAACAAATGGATGCAGAATGTATCAAGCAATGCATACTCAAATGGCATAGAACACAGGTTATCATCACTATGCATTGCAAAATGATCTCCTAGCTGGACTGAAAATTGAAAGCACTCGAAGTCTGCCACACAACTAGGAAAAATAGGGCTCTCTTTATACGCTGGCCTCTCAAAAGAAAAGCTTTCAAATTCACAATTGTGCACATCATGCACACAACCAATAGCAGCACCAAACTAGAAAAGATCAGGCTCTGGCATCTTTTTACAATCTGGCACATCTTTACAATCACTTACCTGATGTATGTTGTTTCCTCTTTCATCAGGATGAGAAACAGAATCCAAGTCAAAAATAGTGCTCAAGCCTTCACCATACTCAAATAGATCCTCATCATCATATGTGTCAAAAATGGGTGATCTAGGTACATAAGCTTGATCATAATATGCCATTTGTTCATGGGCAGCAAAGCACGCATCTTCATCACCAATGGATTCCCTTTGTGGAGGAGTATCAACCTGTGTGTCATAAGCAAAACAGCCATCAAATGAAAAACAATCATGCTCTGAACTAGCACTTGTTTCAATTTTTGACTGCTCTTCATGATCTCCATGTGTTTGAAAGGTAGGCAATGGGTCACACATGGGACTGTTTTTCTGTTTGCTTATACCTTCTCTGTCTTGAGTACAATACTCACAATTGTCTCCACAGGTCCATTCCAAAAGTTGCTCATTACTGTCCACAACCTCGTTGTTATTTTCATGGCCAGCTGCCTCATCATTGCAATGGGAGTCTTCATTAGTACTTTTGCTGGCACCTTCAATATTCATCTTTTCATCTTCACATGATGTCTTAATTACTTGGTCATTTGCAGCTTCACAACCATTATTCACACCAAAGCCTGGGGACAGGATTTCAGCAGGTGCTCATTTTTGAATTTTTCTATGTTTTCTACAAACTTGTATGCCATCTGCATACTTGTCACCTTGAAATCCCTCAGTAATGCACTAGAGCCCTCCTCAAAAGCCTCAAAGAATATGCCTACACAAGCTGAAATATCAGGTCTGAAGACTTCTGGGATCTGTGAAAAGGCTACTGCAAACCTATGACTGAAATCAACACATGGCCCTTCATCTTGTTTTCTGATTCTCATCAATTCTGCAACAAGATCAGCCGGTTCTTTTGCAAATTCTTCCTTGAAACAGTCAGCAAGCTCATCCCAACAGGCAAAGGATCTTTTTGAAAAGCTCAAATACCAGTCTTTTACTTTTGCATCAAAGGACCTAACAAAAAACCTCATCCACATATCCTCATCTCTGAATGAATGCTTTCCCATGAACTCATGAAAATTTTGGATATGTGCATTCCCATCACATACACTGTGACCACTAAATCTGGGCATCTGACAGTATATCCTAGCAGGCATAGTTTCTACTTTATAGTCAACCCATGACAAATCTAATTAGTCATACAAAGGATCAAAAGGGCTGATATGAGGTTTAGCTTTCTGACTGGCAGACACAACAGGGTTATTGTTTTTTAACTGGGCCTGCTCAGCCTCTAAGAATATCAACCTATTTCTTATCTCTTCTATTCTTTTATCCAACATTTCACCACTGAGTATGGGATAATTCATACTTGGATTCATGAAATTTCTATTTTCAGACATCTTTTCCATTCCTAAGACCTATAGCCTCCCCTGGCATCTAACCTATGCAATAAACAACAAATATAAAGGGGAAGGAACAAGGTACCTTTTCTCATACAGATGCTGAAGTATGAATAGCACATTTTTGTCACAACACACACATCAACTTTCATGTGCATTCAGATCTTTTGCAGAGTTGCCACCTCTCCAGAGAGGACAAAATTTACAGCAGCTGAAAGCTATTTTTTCCAGGTTCATTCCACCAGTAGAGCATCATCATTCACATGAAAGACTCCCCAGTAGAGTTGCCATTTTTGTTGGTTTTTGCTTCTGAATCAGCATTAGGGTTTGCCAGTTCTAATACATAGGCAGATTCAGCCAACTAAATACAGGAGGTTGCGTGAGCTCCTCCCCTTCACTTCTAGTTCTGCTGCACCAAGGGGGGTGTCCCTATTTGATAAAAGTATAACCTTGACTAGCTCAATGACAGAAGGATTTAACTTGATGGCAACAGGTAGAATACTCTCATGTATGGACCAAGATTTGTGTAACAAATCACAAGGTTGGCAACATTCTTGGACATAATGTCTGGTTAGGTATGAGAGCATGCAGAGGTTCCTAATCCTAATCCTACAACTAACAGGTGGAAGTGATCAGATGGGTTGAAATGGTGTTTGGAGTGATGGGACTTTCCTAGACCCATTGAACAGACAAATTCCCAAACTAGTGCCTTATCTGGGCAGCAGAGTCATATCTAAGACTATAAATGTCTCCCCATGACAACATAAATTCATATCCAGAGGACCTAAGAATAATTCTACTGCCTAACAGCAACATGTCCAAGAAAGAGTATCATTAATGATCATGCTTAACAGATCCTATGATGCAATCTATTTCCCTTTGTATCTGATCAAAAGCCTATTTAACCACTCCTTGAGCAAATGCAATAAATCAGACACACAGTATGCATACACTGAAAAACTTGGAAGTCCTTGACAACCTTGTTTGAAAGGAAAACAAATGACATACAGGAGACAATCAGAAACAATACACACACAGGTGTTTTTCATTTAAAATCAATCTGCATAGAAGGTCATCACAGAGAAAATCATCATTTACAATCCAAGATAAATTAGTACACTAGACTAAGGACCGAGTCTGTAGCAAAAAATGCCTTTCAAAATGTGAACACCTTATGTTCAGAGTCAGAGCCAAAAGCCCAAAAAACCTCCAACCTCTCAAAAGTAACACAACCAAAACCATTTATACAGAACCGTGTACATTCAGCAATTAATTACATGGCCAGAAGTCAAAAATCTGCCAGATACATCCATCAGAGGGAATGGCGCTCAAAAGCCATCAATGCAGCAGACAAGGGATGCCTCGAGCCTTGCACCACCATTTGGGAGTCTTCATTCACAATCAGGCAGTTTAATCACTTGTACCATCGCCCATACTCCTGCTACAGTCGCCATTGATGGCCCAACAACCAGCAACCATCGAGAAAACTATCGTTGCGTTCAAATGGAAGTTTCCCGCCAAAACGCCCTCTTCGCAGGCTCAAACTACAGAGGGGAATAATCCCACATGCACGGTGCCGAGACCACACTAGCACTTTATAAACATAGCTACATGCATAATAGGTGTCGAGCGTTTTGCCGCGCTCGACACACGACCCTTCGCCAAAAGCCCATCGGCCAAATCTACACCATCAGCTTGCCCCAAAAACCTCTCGCCGATCTCAAAGGTCACGCCAACGACATCTTCGCCAGCCACACACTGCTCCTCCATCGGCCAAACTCCTTACACTGGCGGGCCACAAATTTGCTTCGCCGATAGCCAAACACACGCCGATGGACATCCATCGGCCAGACCAAAACAATCGGAGCACTCAAGAAATCTTTTGCCGATGAAGCCAATCACTCCGATAAGACCAAAAACATAAAGCCTTGAACTGTTGAACCACGAACCAAAAGGGTTCAACACGAGGGTTCAACGCGATGGTTCAAACATCAAAAATAATACTCCATAGGCAACAAAGCTTCGAACCATTGAACCTTGAACCAAAACAAAAAGGTTCAAGCGGGAGGTTCAACGATGCAATATTTGCGCAAGGCAAATGCATAATGCGACCCGTTAGAAGAAAATTGAACCCTGAACTGCTGAACCACTGAACTTAGAGAAAAAAGGGTTCAAGTTCAAACCGAAATGTCGAAGACACAAAAATGAACCCATGCCAATGGAGAAAAGACGAAGACCCCTCCTCAAGAAATGAGATGCAGATGCTGAAAAACACTGAAGGGGTGCCAAAACTTAGAACCTTTTGGATATTTTGGGATGGTGCCTGCATGAAAATTGCTAAATTAACTGACAGTGAATTCAGGCACCAACAACTGGGATACCTCGTGAGCCTGCGTCTAGCTCTTGGGTCTCTCGGGACCGTCCTGGGGTATGACGCTTGGCATTCAATGGCGTGCCTATGCTGACCCCCCCGCGTGCCCCCCTCGCGTGACTCATGTGTTGTGCCAAGGCATTTGTGCGGCCTTTCGAACGGCCAGTCCCAGGAGGGGACAACTCGGGCTCCTTGGTGCATTACGTTTTTCACGCGAAGGGTGCTATGCAGAAGCGACTCGTATCGGGACACCCAGTTTCTATGCGGGAGGCTTTGTGGGCATCACAGTTGGACGGAATCGGCATTGGACGCAAGCTCTAAACGGTCCTTCTATAAATCCAATGTTGTGCCCCGTTGCTGCGATACCTCCGTAGCCTTCATCTAGCTCTTGGGTTGCTCGAGACAGTTGCGAAAAGCCATTTCTGGGGGGAACGGCGGTTGGCATTCCCAATTGTGACCCCCGCGCGTGCCTTCATTCTATGATTGGGGCATATGCAAACTCAGCGGGGGAATGGACTCGGACTGTGACATCCAGTTGCTATGCGGAGGCTCTGTGGGCATCACAGTCAGAACGGAATCGGCATTGGATGCATGCTCGGAACGGTCCCTTTACAATCCAATGTAGTGACCGGATACTGGGATACCTCAGGAGCCTCGGTCTAGCTCTTGGGTCACTCGAGATGTAGTCTGGGAGATGACGCTCGGCATTCATTGTCATGCCTAATGCGGAACACCTGCATGCAACCCTCACGTGACCAATGTGCTATTCCAAGGGATTCGCGTGGCCTTTTCAACGGCCAGTCCCAGGAGGGGACAGCTCGGTCTCCTTGTCGCAACACACTTTTCACGCGATGGGGACTTTGCGGAAGTGACACGGATCGGGACACCCAGTTGCCATGCGGAGGCTCTGTGGGCAGCACAGTTGGACGGAATCGGCATTGGACGCACGCTGGCTCGGAACGGTCCCTTTATAATCCATTTCCTTGTCCCATTACTGTGATACCTCTATAGCCTATGTCTAGCTCTTGGGTCGCTCGGCAAGGTCGTGCAAATTCAGTGTGCACTGCGGGAAGTATGGATATGGCGAGTCTCCGACTAGGATAGTTTCTGTACGAAGAGTGGCATGATGGTTGATGAGGCAATTCGATTCGGTCCTAAGCTTTGGCCTTGGGCCACTGTGAGGGCTGTCGATTCTCTCTTTCCAACTCGTCTCCACCTAGTAACAGACTTGACAACAGGTAATCGGTCTCATTCTCGATTGTTCCTAGAGGTAATCTTCGGAACTTTTGGAATTGACCTCTCACTTCATCTCCTCTCTTTGTGAGTAGTGTGCTTGTGTCGTTCCCTTGGTGGCATTCATGTCGCAAATATTGTGGAGGGAGAGTCTCCGCAGCTACCCTTAGGGGCAATCGATGGGCTCTCATCTCCGTATTCGGTTGACATTCGCCATGCACGTAGGTCGCAGAATAATTTGTGAGTCTATTGGTGTTTGGCGCTTGTCCACGAATGATGCGTTGGTCCCGAAGTGCATGTTACTAGCATTTTCTGCCATTGTCTCGGATCTTTGGCACGTTCATTCCTTGCAATCGAACTTCTCGGAGCCATCTATGAGTTTGAGAGGGATGGGCAGGGTTCGACACCTCCATCGTTGCGTGCTTCTTCTTCTCAAGATCTTTTGACTGAGCCATGTCAGTGCTCGAGCCAAACGACTTGTGGTGGGGGGCGATGTTACACAGTGGAGTTGTCGGCGGCAAGTTTTTTCAGTCTCGGTGCCCCATTTGAAACCCTCAAGCACATCGATGACACGGTCTTGCCCTTTGGTTGCGGCCTCGGCATACATCTTGTGAGTGCTCTTCACGAAGCATTTTTGTTTCCCCTGGAGGTTGCCTTTAAACTTGGTCACACAGCGGTTTGGGTCGTCGTATAAATGCTTTGCATCATACGTTTCCCTGCCGTGTGGCGATATGAAATGCTTTCGAGTAGGGGCTCACAAGAGGACGGATCCGCAGAATTGGCACAAGCGTGTTCGTCGATTGTGCGCAAGTGCTAAATAATGGTGTGTTGTCGGTATCTTCATCCCTGAGAATGTGGTCCTTTGAGGCAAAGTGTTTCATGTTGGTCGAGCCAATCTTGTCTGTGTGCGGTGCGCCACTCCAAGTGCGTAGGGGGCATATGCCTGGGAAATAGCATTACCATCGCGAGCAAGGGTGGCCTGGAGATGTCGGGTAAAGGGTTCTATATAGGATGTTCTTCCTAGGTTCCTGTGAACCGAGGCTCCTTGTCGTCATGCTTCAGCCTTCGTAGAATCGTCTGTCACGGGCGGCCTCTTTCGTCAAGGACGACGATGCACCGGGCCCCGTGCCTCGATGAAAAGAGTTTATGCTTGTCGAGATGTGATTTGTTTGTGTGGTGCGTGCCACTCCATGTGCGTAGGGGGCATATGCCTGGGAAATGGATGCCCTCGAGCGGCCTTATAATAGAGGTGGCCGCATGCACGGCTTGTTTTGCACATGCAAGCACATCGCGAGCTGAGGCCAGTTTTGAGAAGCAGGATAAAGGGTACCATATGGGATGTTCTTCCCAGGTTCCTATTAACTTGAGCTCATTGCTATCCCACTCTGGCCTGCGTAGATCTTTTCCTTGGAGCTCGATGTTCCTGGCAACAATGGACCCCCATCGATATTTGGCTTCAAAATCCCCCTTTCTCCTCGGAGAATGTGGACCTCATCCGAGGGAAATTGCATGCGTTCGTCGAGACGGTCTTGTCTGTGCGGTTGCACCACTCCAAGTGCATAGGGGGCATATGCCTGGGAAATGGATGTCTCTGAGCAGCCTTATAATAGAGGTGGCCGCGCGCACGGCGCATTCCGTCCAAACCTGGCCTTCGCGAGTAGGGGCGGCTCTGAGAAGTAGGGTAAAGGGCTTCATACGGGATGTTCTTCCCAGGAGCCTATCAACCGATTCTCCTTGTCACCTCGCTCCATCCTACGTTTGACGTTTTCTTCGGAGCTTTCCCCGGGGACGCGGTCGTTGCTCGAGGGGGGACTTGTTTATGTTGGGTCGAGAGGGGCCTATCTGTTGTGCAGGTGCATCACTCCAAGCGTGTAGGGGGCATATGCCTAGGAAATGGATGTCTCTGAGTGGCCTTGTAATAGAGGTGGCCGCGTGCACGATGCATTCCATCCAGACACGCCCTTCGCGAGTAGCGGCGGCTTTGAGACGTAGGGTAAAGGGCTTTGTACGGGATGTTCTTCCCAGTTGCCTGTGAACCGAAGCTCCTCGCCGCCGCACTCCGGTCCATGTCGATATTGTTCCTCCTCGTACACGACCCTGAGCCTTCAACTGTTAAATCTTACCCCCTGCTGGGCTGACCCGAAACGTGCGCGGGTATCAAGGTTTCCTGCATTGCCGCGCCCTCTCATCTCTTTCTCTCAAGCCGTGGGTGTCTCCGCTGGTTTTTGTTCGGTCGCAAGGAGGAACGCATGCTCTCTTTTTGGTTTCCCATGTGGGTAGGTTCTCATGCGGCCTCCGGGAGGCCCGCGGCAGCCAGTTCATGGCTGGAACCTACCTGGTCGATCCTGCTAGTAGTCATATGCTTGTCTCAAAGATTAAGCCATGCATGTCTAAGTATGAACTATTTCAGACTCTGAAACTGTGGATGGCTTATTAAATCAGTTATAGTTTCTTTGATGGTACTTTGCTACTGGGATAACCATAGTAATTCTAGAGCTAATACGTGCACCAAATCCTGACTCTTGGAAGGGATGCATTTATTAGATAAAAGGCTGGCGTGGGCTCGCCCGCTACTCCGGTGATTCATGATAACTTGACGGATCGCATGGCCTTTTTGCCGGCGACGCTTCATTCAAATTTCTGCCCTATCAACTTTCAATGGTAGGATAGAGGCCTACCATGGTGGTGACAGGTGATGGAGAATTAGGGTTTTATTCCAGAGAGGGAGCTTGAGAAATAGCTACCACATCCAAGGAAGGCAGCAAGCGCGCAAATTACCCAATCCTGACACGGGGAGGTAGTGACAATAAATAACAATACTGGGCTCATCGAGTCTGGTAATTGGAATGAGTACAATCTAAATCCCTTAACAAGGATCCATTGGAGGGCAAGTCTGGTGCTAGCAGCCACGGTAATTCCAGCTCCAATAGCATATATTTAAGTTGTTGCAGTTAAAAAGCTCGTAGTTGGAACTTGGGTCGTCACGGTCGGTCCGCCTACTCGGTGTGCACTGGCCCTCATGTCCCTTCTGCCGGCAGCGTGTTCCTGGCCTTAATTGGCTAGGTCACGGTTCCAGCGCCATTACTTTGAAAAAATTAGAGTGCTCAAAGCAAGCCTACGCTCTGAATACATTAGCATGGAATAACGTGATAGGAGTCTGGTCCTATTCTGTTGGCCTTCGGGACCGGAGTAATGATTAATAGGGACTGTCGGGGGCATTCGTATTTCATTGTCAGAGGTGAAATTCTTGGATTTATGGAAGACGAACCACTACGAAAACATTTGCCAAGGATGTTTTCATTAATCAAGAACAAAAGTTGGGGGCTCGAAGACGATCAGATACCGTCCTAGTCTCAACCATAAACGATGACGACTAGGGATCGGTGGATGTTGCTCTAAGGACTCCGCCAACACCTTCTGAGAAATCAGAGTGTTTGGGTTCCGGGGGGAGTATGGTTGCAAGGATGAAACTTAAAGTAATTGATGGAAGGGCACCACCAGGAGTGGAGCCTGTGGCTTAATTTGACTCAACACGGGGAAACTTACCAGGTCCAGACATAGTAAGGATTGACAAATTGAGAGCTCTTTCTTGATTCTATGGGTGGTGGTGCATGGCCGTTCTTAGTTGGTGAAGCAATTTGTCTGGTTAATTCCGTTAACAAACGAGACCTCAGCCTACTAACTAGCTACGCGGAGGTTCCCCTTTGCACCCAACTTCTTAGAGGGACTATGGCCGTTTAGGCCATGGAAGTTTGAGGCAATAACAGGTCTGTGATGCCCTTAGATGTTCTAGGCCGCACGCACGCTACACTGATGCAACCAACGAGTTTTTCTCCCTGGCCTGAAAGGTTCGGGAAATCTTGCCAAATTGCATCGTGATGGGGATAGACCATTGCAATTATTGATCTTCAACGAGGAATTCCTAGTAAGCGCGAGTCATCAGCTCACGTTGACTACGTCCCTGCCCTTTGTACACACCGCCCGTCGCTCCTACTGATTGAATGATCCGGTGAAGTGTTCGG
>BSBN01000967.1:6250000-6290000 GCA_027924645.1 Cunninghamia lanceolata
ATCCATGATCATCAAAACGCAGTCGACCCAGTTTATCCAATTTTTCCCCTAACTGCGAGATCATGGCCTTTTGCAGTTTTCAATCAGCGTTCGTGGTGTTCAAGTTCACAGTTCTCTCCAGAGCTCATGTCAGAATCATCCCCGTCAAAGTCCAGAGCCATGAAGTACAAGTACCAAGGTGTCTTTCCGGTAATGGCAGTTCAGTCAAATGTTGATGAAATCAGAGACACTGAAATTGGGCACATAGATATGGCCAAATTCATAGATAGAACTAAACAAGCAAATCCCTCTCGACATATGTAGAAAATCATTGACAGCAGTATTCATTTGGTTGCATCATTTCCTGTCAGTGCACATAATCCTGAATTTGTTCTACAAGTGGCCAATCACTACAATAGAGACACTAGAGCTGTGACGGACTCACAGGGAAATGTTATCATGAGATTGGATACAGAATTCATGGACAAGATCTTCATGTGTCCACCAATTAAAAATGTTGGGCAGATTGATTTTGCTCAGGGTCAACAAGACTATGACAATGACTTGGATTCTGCTAGAAGGCACATAAACAGCAAATGGTTGAAGATTCCTAGGGCAACTTTGACTAGATGGCCAAAAGACCTTCACAGGAGTGATTTTGTGGAGGAAGTGTGTGATTTGATTACACTCTTGAGTCGCATCAGAGGACTCCCTTCTGCTTCCAAATTCCAGGACTGGATGTACACTTACATCAAGGTGATTCTACGGGGTAACCAGAAGATATTTTGGGGTGAACAGATCAGCAATGCTCTGCACAAGCAACTGATAAGGGTCAATACTACCTTCAAATTTTACATGACCTCTTATCTTGTCTATGCTGCTGCAAGCATGAGGAACTTTCCAGGTTTGACCCAAGTAGGGGACAGGAGGTTGGTCCCAGTGTATGAATACTACCCCCAAATCACACTGAAAGGGTCAATTCATCATTTCAGAAGAGTCAATGATGCGTTCTTCTCAGTTTTCATGTGCTTATGGGATGGTGAACTGGTTCAAAAAAGAGTATCTGATGAAGCATGGCAGGTTGTAAATTCTTTTGGTTGCTTGTTCTTGCAATTTCCCACCTTCACATATCTTCGGGTAGGATACTATCCTGGTTACCCTTACATGCTGCCATGGTATCCCAGTGATCGCATTGTTCTTATGGAACTTTGCAGACAACTGATTGTGGTACACAATAAATAAATGGAGCTTAAGAAGTCAGGGATAAAGTTTCCTATTGAGATTGGCAGGTACTCAGTTCAGTCTGCCAACAAAGCAAAGATAATTGACTCCGAGTTGCAATTGGTCACTATGAAGACCTACAAGAAAATAAATCATTTCGACTTCAAAAGGGTTCAAGATAAAATCAAGAGGAAGTCAAATTTTCATGAGCCAATGGTTGAAGACATATGGGCAGATCTCAGGACCCAAAATGAGATCAGAAAATTGGATTTCTGCAGGCTTCATCTAAGCCAAATTGAAGAACTAGGACTAGCTGATATTCCAGATGGAATGGAGGATGATGGAGATGTCCTAGATCATAAATATGAGGCAGAGAATGTTGAGGCTTCACCTCTCCCAGAGGTGAAATGGTCAGTCAAGGAGGAGACATCCATCAGGAAAAGATTCCAACCTATATTGGCAAACACCAACTTGTGGTTGGAAAGTAAAGGGATCAAGTTGAAAGAGTTCCTTACAGGGTCTGAAGAGGGGACACAGGAGCAAACAGGTAAAAAGGTGGAAAACTGAACTAAGAACAAGAGTGACACTCCTTCCTCCTCCAAGGTACATAAACCAAAGATCAAATTTGTGTCCAAGGGAGGAAAGAAGAAAGAAACCACAGAGGCTTCTGATGCCACTAAGTCAGATGTTGAAGACATCAATGATGATCAT
This sequence comes from Cunninghamia lanceolata, assembly GCA_027924645.1. NCBI lineage: Eukaryota > Viridiplantae > Streptophyta > Pinopsida > Cupressales > Cupressaceae > Cunninghamia > Cunninghamia lanceolata. The sequence goes on from BSBN01000967.1 coordinate 6,251,912, forward strand.
ATGGAAATTGAAGATGTTGAGACTGAAGAACAAAATGTTCAAAGGTCTAAGACAAAGGTATCTGATGAAGCTGAACAAGGTGAAGATGAAGATACAGAGGTAGAGCGACTTGATGGTTCCCCGCAGACTCCTGTGAAAGACCTTCCTTCCAAGACACAAGTTCTTACACCTCCTCCTCATGTTTCATTTTCTGATGGTTTGCCAGTACTTTCAAATGTTCCTCTTTCTCCCATTTTTGTTGTTTCTTCTGACAATACTCCTCAATCCATGAGGGCTAGTCTTGGAACTGTTTTTGATTCTTCTGGTTCCATTCCAAGCTTATCTTCCCCTTCTTTTGATATCAGGGAACAGACTATTTTGGAGAACCTTCTTGATGCTTCACAAAAGGTTGTTGATACAGGTGTCGTGTTTACCAACACAAGTCCAATTGTCACCATCACGGGTATAAACAAGGAGCCAACCAAGCAAGTAGTGGATCCCCCTCCAGCTGTTGATGCATCTATACTTCCTCCATGGCTATCTGCCTATACACCAAAGAGGAAGAAGCAAGCCATCTCACCTGATGAGATTGACATTGAAAAGCTGTTGCCCGTGAAAGTAAAGAACCAAAAGAAGAAGCCTAAGACTGTTTCTAGGCTAGTCACTGAAAAGGGAATCAGATATGCCGAAATTGCTAAACCTGCTGAAGATGCCACGGTTGATACTTTTGACATGAGCAGTTATGTCATCTCAAGGGTTGAGCTTGGTAAAGTGACTCATGAGGGTGTCAAAGAAGATTTCCAAACCACTGCCAGTACCCTACTTGAAAAGTATGATGAAGCCAAGAGGGAGAAGGAGCAATACAAAGCAAAAGTAGAACAACTGGCTGCTGTCCTTCAGAAAATAGTGAAGTCATTAGAAATAGTAGAACCAATGGCAGTAACAGTGGAAGATCCCCTGATATAGAAAGTTGAAAAGACCCAAGCCAGGGGCAAGATAGTGGGAGATGTAGTGGAATGGTTGTTGGCTCAAGGACGAGTTCTATTAAAAACTGCTGTGGAAAGAAAGGAGAAAATGGACAAAGCTAAAGCTAAGCTGGACAATCTGGTAGATCTACTTTCACAAGAGCTGCAAGATCAAGAAGAGAGCCTAGAAGAGTGGATAGATATGAAGAAGATCAAGATTAAAAATCTAATCACCATTGGGGTCATCACCAACAGGGAATCATATCTCAAGACCAAGGAGACTCTAGCTCATCGTATTTTCATAATAAAGAGTCTACTTGAAGATCTATGTCAAGCTCGAGAAGCCAGCGAAGACAGTGATGTCACACTCCTACATCGGCTAGAAGAACTTCCTTGCACCTTGACAAGGGAAGATCACAGTTTTCTCACAGCACAGGAAATGATAAGTTCTTTTGAAGAAATGGTACAAAAGAAATTTGAAGAGGAAGCTCCCTCAATGCTCTCAATGGACAATCTGTATGATCAACATTCGATTCTGGAGAATCTGAAGGATAATCTAGACAAGCATGAAAAGGCAGTAAAGGTGGTGAAAGATTCAATTCTTCGAGCTCGCACCATCTTTGAAAACACAGCAAAACCAGATGCATGCAAAATGTCAGTTGTTCAAACCATGTATCAGAATTTCCTGAGGAAAAAGGATGGAGGGAGCTAGTGCCTTAGCTTGTTTTTCTTAGATATTATGTAAATGGAATTTTGTTTTGGACATCTACACATGTAATTTTCCAAAATGTAATTACATGTGAAACAAGAGAAGTCATAAGTCAAATAGGACTCTCTTGTTGAATAAGTCAAAGTAGTTGTAGATTTCCTAGATTTTCTCAAGGTCTTTCCCTATAAATAAAGGGGACCTCTTTTGTAAATATCTATCTTTTGTCTATTGCAAGAAAACTCTGGCGAATTGAGAAGCAAATCAAGACTTTGTGCTTTTTGTGGAAATCAATATTCAAATACTTATCAATACAAGAAAGCAAGTTCAATTCCAATCTTTGTCTTAGGATTATTTGTGTTGTGATAGTTTTGTTCTTACGTCTTGCTATCATAATCTTACTGGATAATAATTGAAGTGTGGAGTTTGTTTCAAGTGATTGAAGAGCACTCTTAATTTGATTCTGATAAACTTTGTGTTATCAAATCAGTTGTGGGTTATATGTTCATGTTTGTGAGAATACAATAGTTTGGAGACTTTGTGCTGCAAGTTGTTATATTCGATTTACTTTTATCATCTTGAAGAGGAGTGAAGACTTTGGGCTGCATTCTACTTCAAATAGTTCCATTTACAAGTAGTAAGTGAGGTAACAAAAAACTTTGAGTTTCTATGATTTTGTGATAATTTATAAGTCTTATATCAAGAGTTTGAAATATAAACATCTATTCTGAAAAAAGAGAATGAGATGAGATGGAACCACCACAAACATAGTTTTTAGTGTACATAAATTTTATAAGTTGTTTGATTTGCAAAAGTTAAGTAATTAGAGGGAACCTCCCCTTGCTGAGAGGAGAGACTATGTCTCATCATAGCTGTGGCTGATATACCAATTTTGCCGTTAGCGAGTTAACGACAAAATATTCACCCAACACAGAGGCTGACCCATGCCACTTCGCCAACGTCAGTGGGCATCGTTGTTTAGGAAAGGGGACGAGGCCCATTATAGGGAACGGGATTGGGACAAGCTCTGGGGGATGTGGTTCGAGCCCAGTTTTGGGGAACAGGGTTGGGGCCCATTGTTGGGGAAGTCAACGGGGAAGGGTGTTTGGTCGCAGTGTCGGGGTGTGTCAAGGAGGAAAGGGGTTCGGGGCTCGTGCTTAGCATTGGGGAATGTCGTCGGAGTGCGAGGTCGGGGCCTAATGTTGGGGAGCATCGTCGGTGAACGTGTTTCAGGGCAAGTGTTGGGGAAAGCCATTGCGGAGTGGGGTCGAGGCCTAATATTACGGGACCCGGGGTTCTCATAAAATCTGGTCCGGTGGGGTTTCATAAAATTTGGTATGGTGGGGTTTCCACAAAGCCTGGTCTGGTGGGGTTTTCGTAAAATCCGGTCTGGTGGGGTTTCGTAAAATTTGGTACGGTGGGGTTTCCACAAAGCCTGGTCCGGTGGGGTTTTCATAAAATCTAGTCCGATGGGGTTTCTAGAAAATCTGGTCTGGTGTGGTTTCCACAAGAACTGGTCCGGTGGGGTTTCTGAAAAATCTGGTCTGGTGGGGTTTCCGTAAAATCTGGTCTGATGGGGTTTCCACAAAATCTGGTCTAGTGTGGTTTCTGTAAAATCTGGTCCGGCGGGGTATCCTCAAAATCAAGTCTAGTGGGGTTTCCAGATAATTCAATTCGATGGGGTTCCCATAAAATTTAGGACGGGGGCCTTGCTTGGCAAGTTGGGCCAACTCGACAACTCTGGAGACCGGGGGACTTGGGTAAATGGGTGACCTGGCCCGAGGGACTTGTTCGACCTAAGGGGGCTTGGACGGTCGATGGGTAAGCCAACATTTCAAAAACATGGTCAGCGCCCTGCGCTGTCGGACGTCATTAGTTAGTGGGGCTGGCGCTTGTCCAGAGCTTGACTCTTGCCACTTCGGCAACATCAGTGGGCGTCGTTGTTTAGGAAAGGGGTCGAGGCCCATTGTAGGGAACGCAGTTGGGACAAGCTCTGGGGGATGTGGTTCGAGCCCAGTTTTGGGGAACGTGGTTGGGGCCCGGTGATGGGGAAGTCAATGGGGAAGGGTGTTTGGGCCCAGTGTCGGGGTGTGTCAAGGAGGAAAGGTGTTCAGGGCTTGTGCTTAGCATTGGGGAATGTCGTCGGAGTGCGAGGTCGGGGCCTAATGTTGCGGAGCATCATCGGTGAACGTGTTTCGGGGCGAGTGTTGGGGAAAGCCATTGCGGAGTGGGCTCGAGGCCTGCTGTTACGGGACCTGGGGTTCTCATAAAATCTAGTCCGGTGGGATTTCATAAAATTTGGTACGGTGGGGTTTCCACAAAGCCTGGTCCAGTGGGGTTTTCATAAAATCTGGTCCGGCGGGGTTTCCAGAAAATCTGGTCTAGTGGGGTTTCCACAAGAACTGGTCCGATGGGGTTTCTAGAAAATCTGGTCCGGTGGGGTTTCTGTAAAATCTAGTTCCGTGGGGTTTCTGTAAAATCTGGTTCTGTGGGGTTTCTGTAAAATCTGGTCCGACAGGGTTTCCACAAAATCTGGTCCAATGGGGTTTCCACAAAATTTGGTCCAATTGGGCTTCCAAAAAATCTGGCCCGTTGGGGTTTCCGTAAAATCTAGTCGGACGTCGTTAGTTAGTGGGGTTGAAGCCTATCTAGAGGTTGACTCATACCACTTCGGTGACGTCAGTGGGCGTCGTTGTTTAGGAAAGTGGTCGAGGCCCATTGCAGGGAATGTAGTTCGGACAAGCTTTGGGGATGTGGTTCGATCCCAATTTTGGGGAACGAGGTTGGGCCCAGTGTTTGGGAAGTCAATGGGGAAGGGTGTTTGGGCCCAGTGTTAAGGTGTGTCAAGGAGGAATGGGGCTCGTGCTTAGCATTGGGGAATGTTGTCGAAGAGCGAGGTCGGGGCCTAGTGTTGGGGAGCATCTTCAGGGAACATGTTTCAGGGCGAGTGTTGGGGAAAGCCATCATGGAGTGGGGGTCGAGGCATGCTGTTAGGGGACATGGGGTTTTCATAAAATCTAGTCCGGTGGGGTTTCTAGAAAATTTGTTCCGGTGGGGTTTCCACAAGAACTGGTCTAATGGGGTTTACGTGAAATCTGGTCGGATGGGGTTTCCATCAAATCTAGTCCAGTGGGGTTTCTACAAAATCTGGTCTGATGGGGTTTCCATAAAATCTAGTCCGGTGGGGTTTCCTTGAAATCCAATCTGCTGGGGTTTCCACATTATTTAATTCGAAGGGGTTCCCCTTAAATTTAGGACAGGTGAGCTCAGCAAGTTTGACCAACTCGACAACTCTGGAGACCTGGGGGACTTGGACAAATGGGTGACTTGCCCCGAGCGACTTGTGGGACCTAAGGGGGGCTTAGACGGTCCATGGGAAAGCCATCATTTCAAAACATGGTCAGCACCCTGCATAGTTAGACGTTGTTAGTTAGTGGAGCTGAAGCCTATCCAGAGGTTGACTCGTGCCACTTCGACAATGTCAGTGGGTGTCGTTGTTTAGGAAAGGGGTCGAGGCCCATTATAGGGAACACGATTGGGAGAAGCTCTGGGGGATGAGTCCAGTTTTTGGGGAACGAGGTTGGGGCCCAGTGTTGGGGAAGTCAACAAGGAAGGGTGTTTGGGCTGAGTGTCGAAGTGTGTCAAGGAGGAATGGGGTTCGGCGTTCGTGCCTAGCAATGGGGAATGTCGTCGGCGAGCGAGGTCGGGGCCTAGTGTTGTGGAGTACCGTCAGGTAATGTGTTTCGGGGCCAGTGTTTATGAGTGGTGGGATTTTCCTCCAGTTAATTTAGGTGGGGTTTCTATAAATATTCAATCCGACGTGGTCGATAAGAAATTTAGCCTGATGGGGTTTCCACAAATTTTTGTTTGGTAGTTTGCGGCAAGATTCAGTCCGGTGGGGTTTCCATAAACGTTAAGGTCGTGGGGTGAGCTTCCAAAAAATTTGGGTGGTGTTTCCCCAAGAACTGGTCTGGTGGGGTTTCTAAAATTTTTGGTCCGTTGGGGTTTCCAGAAAATTACGTTTGGTGGGGTTTCTAGAAAATTTCATTCGACGAGTTTTCCAAAATATCCAGTCTGGTGGGTTTCCAGAAAATTTTGTCACGCGCCGTCCCATCCCGGTCGAGGCCTGCAACCGAGACAGGACGGGGCAGCCAGGATGGGACAGGGCGGCCGGGACGGGACAGGACAGGACAGTGTGAGATAGGCGGACGGGGCAGGAAGGAATGGATGGGATGGTCGGGACGAGACGGGATGGCACGAGATGGGATGGGACGGGCCAAGCCAAGATGGGACGGGATGGGATGGGACGGGACAGGGCGAGGTGGGGCAGGACGGGACGGGGCGGGACGGAACGGGACGAGGCTATCCGCTGTCCGCTATCCCCTGTTCGATATCCCCTGTCACCTGTCTGTTGTCCTCTATCGGCTGTCCCCTGTTGGCTGTCGACTGTCCGCGGGATAAGATGGGACGGGCCAGTCGGGATGGGACAGGACGACCTGGATGGGACAAAGCGGACGGGACGGGAAAGGATAGGACAGTGCGAGACAGGCGGACAAGGCAGAATAGAACGGACGAGATGGTCAAGATGAGACGGGATGGGACGGGGCGGGTCGAGATGGGACGGGATGCGATGGGACGGAACGGGACGAGCTGGACAGTCAAAACAGTCAGGAAGGGACAGGGCAGGACGGGGCAGCGGGGCGGGGCGAGACGGGGCTGTCCGCTGTGGCCTATCCTCTATCCGCTGTGGCCTGTCCGCTGTCTGCTGTCCCCTGTCTGCAGTGGCCTGTCCACTGTCCCCTGTCCGCCATCCGCTGTCGGCCGTCCGGTTTGCTATCCGCTGTGGCCTGTCCACTGTTCGCTGCCCCTTTCCGCCATCTGTCGTCCGCTGTCTGTCGTCTGCTGTCTGTTGTGGCCTCTCTGCTGTTCGCTGTCCACTGTCCGCTGTCCCCTGTCCACCGTCCGCCGTCCGCTGTCCCCTATCTGTCGTCCGTCGTCCACCGTCTGCTGTGCCCTATCTGCTGTCCGCCATCTGCCGTCCGCTGTCTGCTATCCCCTGTCCACTGTGCCCTTTCCGCTATCCGTCGTCCCCTGTCCGCTGTCCCTTGTCCACCGTCCGCTGTCCGCTGTCCCCTTTCTACCGTCCACTATCCCTTGTCCGCCGTTCGCTGTCCGCTGTCCCCTGTCCGCTGTGGCCTGTCCGACGTCCGATGTCCGCCGTCCGCTGTGGCCCGTCCGCTATGGCCTGTCCATTGTCCGCTGTCCCTTTTCTGCCGTCCACTGTCCACCGTCCGCTATCCCCTGTCCGCTGTGGCCTGTCCGCTGTCCGCTGTGGCCTGTCCGCCGTCCGCCGTCCGCTGTCCCCTGTCCGCCGTCTGCCGTCTCCTGTCCAGAATGTGAGGTGATTGCGAGCTCCGAGATCAACCTTCCGTTGTGCTGCATTCAGACTTATAACTACTATAGGGGGGTGGTGTTCATGAGGGTGCCGAGTCCATGTGTGGAAATTTGATTTTGCATTCCAATGTAGGAAATCCAAGTTGCATTGCAATGCAAGATATCCGGGTTGTTTCTGGGCTAGCTGATTCCGGCCGAAGAGAGAGATGACGGAAAGTGAGGTAGTTGCGATCTCCGAGCTCAACCTTCCGTTGTGCTGCATTCAGACTTATAACTACTATAGGGGGGCAATGTTCATGAGGGTGCCGAGTCCATGTGTGGAAATCCAAGTTTGCATTGCAATGCAGGAAATCCGAGTTGCATTGCAATGCAGGATATCCGGGCTGTTTCTGGGCGAGCTGATTCCGGCCGAAGAGAGAGATGACAGAAAGTGAGGTAATTGCGAGCTCCGAGCTCAACCTTCCATTGTACTGCATTCAGACTTATAACTACTATTGGGGGGTGGTGTTCATGAGGGTGCCGAGTCCATGTGCGGAAATCCGAGTTGCATTGCAATGCAGGATATCTGGGCTATTTTTGGGCGAGCTGATTCTATCCGGGCTATTTCTGGGTGAGCTGATTCTATCCGGGCTGTTTCTGGGCAAGCTGATTCTATCTAGGCTATTTCTGGGTGACCTGATTCTATCTAAGATGTTTCTGGGCGAGCTGATTCTATCTGGGATGTTTCTGGGTGAGCTGATTCTATTCGGGATGTTTCTGGGCGAGCTGATTCTATCCGGGATGTTTCAGGGTGAGCTGACTCTATCCGGGCTGTATCCGGGCTGTTTCTGGGTGAGCTGATTCTATCCAGCCGAAGAGAGAGATGACAGAAAGTGAGGTAATTGCGAACTCTCGACTCAGCCTTCCGTTCTGCCATGTTCAGACTTATAACTACTATGGGGGAAGGTGTTTGGGCATTTCATGGTCTGGGGTAAGTCGCAGTGAGCAAGTCGGGTTAGACATGGCGAGCTGCGCACCGGCAAACATCTGGGATATTTGCTGATTAGGTTCTAAGCTGGACGCTGGCATTTCCTCTGGGATACCTCCAGGATATATCCAGGATACCTCCGGGATAGCGCTGAGTTAGCCGAGTTGTGAGGTGATTGCGAAGACGAAAAGTGAGGTGATTGCGAACTCTCGACTTAGCCTTCCGTTGTGCCGCGTTCAGACTTATAACTACTGTAAGGGGCTGCTTTCAAAGACTTAGCGCTTGGTGCGTTGGTCGGCACAGAACTGGCGCGTAAGAGAGCCGGGTTCATGCATGCCGAAATTCACGGCCTGGGGAAGTCGCAGTGAGCAAGTCGGGTTGACAGGCGAGCAGCACACGGGTAGTTTTCTGATCGGGTTCTGTGAAAAACGCACCCGTAGTTTTCGGGTAGTTTTCTGAGTTGGCCGAGTTGGTCGAGCTCGCACCGAAGCTAGAAGCTGGGTTGTTTACAGATGACAGAAAGTGAGTTGATTGCGGGATATTTTCTCAGCCTTCCGTTGTGCCGCATTCAGACTTATAACTACTATGGGGGAAGGTGTTTGGTTGGGCATTTCATGGCGTTGTCCACGCCGACCCCCCCGCGTGCCCCCGTAGGATGGAACCATGTTCTGTGCCAAGGTATATGAGTTGTTTACGAATGGGCAAGTCCCCTGAGGGTAGAGCTTGGGCTCCTTGGTGCAGGATAATATGATTGCTACGGGGACATGCGGAAGCGACCCAGATGCTATGCCGAGGCTCTATGGGCATCATAGTTGGAACGGAATCGTCATTGGATGCACGCTCGGAACGGTCCCTTTACATTCCAATGCCATGACTTGATACTGGGATACCTCAGTAGCATTCGTCTAGCTTCTGGGTTGCTTTAGACTGTTGTGAGATGCCATGCGGGAGGCCGAATAGAGAGATGACGAAATGTGAGGTAATTGCGAACTCTCGGCTCAACCTTCCATTGTGCCGTGTTCAGACTTATAACTACTATGGGGGAAGGTGTTTGGTTGGGCATTTCATGAGGTTGTCCACGCTGACCCCCCCGCATGCCCTCGTACGATGGAACCATGTTCTGTGCCAAGGTATACGAGCTATTTACGAATGGGCAAGTCCCCTGAGGGTAGAGCTCAGGCTCCTTGGTGCAGGAAAATGTGATTGCTATGGGGACATGCGGAAGCGACCCAGATACTATGCTGAGGCTCTGTGGGCATCACAGTTGGAACAGAATCGTCATTGGATGGACGCTCGTAACGGTCCCATTACATTCCAATGCCGTGACCTGATACTGGGATACCTCGGTAGCATCCGTCTAGCTTCTGGGTTGCTTTAGATGGTTGCGAGATGCCATGCAGGAGGCCGAATAGAGAGATGACGGAAAGTGAGGTAATTGCAAACTCTCAGCTCAGCCTTCTGTTGTGCCACGTTCAGACTTATAACTACTATGGGGGAAGGTGTTTGGTTGGGCATTTCATGGCGTTGTCCACACCGAACCCCCCAGGTGCCCTCGTAGGATGGAACCATGTTCTGTGCAAAGGTATACAAGTTGTTTACGAATGGGCAAGTCCCCTGAGGGTACAGCTTGGGCTCCTTGGTGTAGGATAATGTGATTGCTACGGGGACATGCAGAAGCGACCCAGATGCTATATCGAGGCTATGTGGGCATCACAATTGGAACAGAATCATCATTGGATGCACGCTTGGAACGATCCCTTTACATTCCAATGCCATGACCTGATACTGGGATACCTCGGTAGCGTCCGTCTAGCCTCTAGGTTGCTTTAGATGGTTGTGGGATGCCATGCGGGAGGCTGAATAGAGAGATGACAGAAAGTGAGGTAAATGTGAACTCTCGACTCAGTGTTCCGTTGTGCCGCGTTCAGACTTATAACTACTATGGAGGAAGGTGTTTGGTTGGGCATTTCATGGCGTTGTCCACGCCGACCCCCCCGCGTGCTCCCATAGGATGGAACCATGTTCTGTGCCAAGGTATACGAGCTGTTTACGAATGGGCAAGTCCCATGAGGGTACAACTCGAGCTCCTTGGTGTAGGATAATGTGATTGCTACGGGGACATGCGAAAGCGACCCAGATGCTATGCCGAGGCTATGTGGGCATCACAGTTGGAACAGAATCGTCATTGGATGCACGTTCGGAATGGTCCCTTTAACATTCCAATGCTGTGACCTGATACTGGGATACCTCGGTAGCGTCTGTATAGCCTCTGGGTTGCTTTAGATGGTTGCGAGATGCCATGCGGGAGGCCGAATAGAGAGATGACGGAAAGTGAGGTAATTGTGAACTCTCGACTCAGCCTTCCGTTGTGCTGCGTTTAGACTTATAACTACTGTGGGGGAAGGAGTTTGGTTGGGCATTGCTGTCCATGCCAACCCCCCTGCGTGCCCCCGTAGGATGGAACCATGTTCTATGCTAATGTATACGAGCTATTTACGAATGGGCAAGTCCCATGAGAGTACAGCTCGGGCTCCTTGGTACAGGATAATGTGATTGCTACGTTCACATGAGGAAGCGACCCAAAATCTATGTTGAGGCTCTGTGGGCATCATAGTTGGAACGGAATCATCATTGGATGCACGCTCAGAACTATCCCTTTACATTCCAATGCCGTGACCTGATACTGGGATACCTCGGTAGCGTCCGTTTAGCTTCTGGGTTGTTTTAGATGGTTGCGAGATGCCATGCAGGAGGCCGAATAGAGAGATGACAGAAAGTGAGGTAATTATGAACTCTCGACTCAGCCTTCCGCTGTGCCGCATTCAGACTTATAACTACTATGGGGGAAGGTGTTTGGTTGGGCATTTCATGGCGTTGTCCACGCCGACCCCCCCGCGTGCCCACGTAGGATGGAACCATGTTCTGTGACAAGGTATATGAGCTGTTTACGAATGGGGAAGTCCCCTGAGGGTAGAGCTCGGGCTCCTTGGTGCAGGATAATGTGATTGCTACGGGGACATGCGGAAGCAACCCAAAATCTATGCTGAGGCTCTGTGGGCATCACAGTTGGAACGGAATCGTCATTGGATGCACGCTCGGAACGGTCCCTTTACATTGCAATGCCGTGACCTGATACTGGGATACCTCGGTAGCGTTTGTCTAGCTTCTGGGTTGCTTTAGATGATAGCGAGATGACATGCAGGAGGCCGAATAGAGAGATGACGGAAAGTGAGGTAATTGCGAACTCCCGACTCAGCCTTCCATTGTGCCGCGTTCAGACTTATAACTACTATGGGGGAAGGTGTTTGGTTGGGCATTTCATGGCGTTGTCCACGCCGACCCCCCTGCGTGCCCCCGTAGGATGGAACCATGTTCTGTGCCAAGGTATACAAGCTATTTACGAATGGGCAAGTCCCCTGAGGGTAGAGCTCGGGCTCCTTGGTGCAGGATAATGTGATTGCTATGGGGACATGCGGAAGCGACCCAAAATCTATGCCGAGGCTCTGTGGGCATCACAGTTGGAACGGAATCGTCATTGGATGCACGCTCGGAATGGTCCCTTTACATTCCAATGCCGTGACCTAATACTGGGATACCTCGGTAGCATCCGTCTAGCTTCTGGGTTGCTTTAGATGGTTGCAAGATGCCATGCGGGAGGCCGAATAGAGAGAGATGACGAAAAGTGAGGTAATTGCGAACTCTCGACTCAGCCTTCCATTGTGCCGCGTTCAGACTTATAACTACTATGGGGGAAGGTGTTTGGTTGGGCATTTCATGGTGTTGTCCACGCCAACCCCCCCGCGTGCCCCCGTAGGATGGAAGAATGTTCTGTGCCAAGGTATACGAGCTGCTTACGAATGGGCAAGTCCCCTGAGGTTTCAGCTCGGGCTCCTTGGTGTAGGATAATGTGATTGCTACAGGGACATGCAGAAGCGACCCAGATGCTATGCCGAGGCTCTGTAGGCATCACAGTTGGAACAAAATCGTCATTGGATGCACGCTCGGAACGGTCCGTTTACATTCCAATGCCGTGACCTAATATTGGGATACCTCGGTAGCGTCCGTCTAGGTTCTGGGTTGCTTTAGATGGTTGCGAGATGCCATGTGGAAGGCAGAAGAGGGATATCTCGACCTAGCCTACCGTTGTCCCAAAGAGATCTCGATTGGCATTTGATGGCCTGCCAAACGCGGATCCCCCGCGTGCTCCCTCGCATAATACACGTCCTGTGCCAAGGCATTCGTGTGGCCTTTCGAACGGCCAGTCCCAGGAGGGGACAGCTCGGGCACCAGGGGACAGCTCGGGCACCTAGGAGCAGCACAATTTTCACTCGATGGGGACTTGCTGAAGCCACTCGGATTGGGACACCTAGTTGCTATCCGGAGGCTTTGTGGGCATCACAGTTGGAATGGAATCAGCATTGGACGCACGCTTGGAACGGTCCCCTTATAATCCAATGTCGTGCCTCGTTCCTGCGATGCCTCTGGAGCCTTCGTCTAGCTCTTGGGTCGCTCGAGATAGTGGCCAAAAAAAGCCATTTTCAGTAGAATGACAATTGGCATTGCCAATTGTCACCCCCGCGCGTGCATCCATTCTATGATTGGGACATATGCAAAACTCGGCGGTTGAATGGACTCGGACTCGAACACACAGTTGCTATGCGGAGGCTTTGTGGGCATCACAGTTGGAACGGAATCGGCATTGGATGCATGCTCGAAACGGTCCCTTTACAATACAATGCAGTGACCTGATACTGGGATACCTCGTGCGCCTGCGTCTAGCTCTTGGGTCGCTCGGGATAGTTCTGGGGTATGACGCTTGGCATTTGGAAGCGTGCCTATGCTGATCCCCCACCACGTGCCCCCTCGCATGATCCATGTCCTATGCGAAGGCATTCGTGCGTCCTTTCGAACGACCAGTCCCAGGAGGGGACAGCTCGGGCTCCTTGGTGCAGCACATCTTTCATGCGATGGGAGCTTTGCGGAAGCGCGACTTGGATTTGGACACCCAGTTGCTATGCGGAGGCTTTCTTGGCATCATAGTTGTAACGGAATCAGCATTGGACACACGATCAGAACGGGTCCCTTTACAATCCAATGCAGTGACCTGATACTGGGATGCCTCGTGAGCCTGTGTCTAGCTCTTGGGTCGCTCGAGACAGTCGCGAAAAAGCCACTTTCGGGGGAACGACCATTGGCATTACCAATTGCCACCCCCGCGCGTGCTTCCATTCTATGATTGGGGCATATGCAAAACTCGGCGGTTGAATGGACTCGGACTCGGACACCCAGTTGCTATGCGAAGGCACTGTGGGCATCACAGTTGTAACGGAATCGACATTGGATGCACGCTCAGAAGGTCCCTTTACAATCCAATGCAATGACCTGATACTGGGATACCTCGTGAGCCTGCGTCTAGCTCTTGGGTCGCTCAGGACAAGTTCTGGGGTATGACGCTTGGCATTCGGTGGCGTACCAATGCTGACCCCCCACCGCGTGCCCCCTCTCATGATCCATGTCGTGTGCCAAGGCATTCTTGCGGCCTTTTGAATGGCCAGTCCCAAGAGGGGACATCTCGAGCTCCTTGGTGCAGCACATCTTTCATGCGATGCGAGCTTTGCGGAATTGCGACTCAGATCGGGACATCCAGTTGCTATGCGGAGGCTTTGTTGGCATCACAGTTGTAACGGAATCGGCATTGGGCGCACGCTCAGAACGGTCCCTTTACAATCCAATGCAGTAACCTGATACTGGGATACCTCGTGAGCCTACGTCTAGCTCTTGGGTTGCTCGAGACAGTCACGAAAAAGCCACTTTCAGGGGAACGACTGTTGGCATTGACAATGGCCACCCCCGCACGTGCTTCCATTCTATGATTGGGGCATATGCAAAACTCGGCGGTTCAATGGACTAGGACTCGGACACCCAGTTGCTATGCGGAGGCTCTATGGGAATCTTAGTTGTAACGGAATCTGCATTGGATGCACGCTCGGAACGGTCCCTTTACAATCCAATGCAGTGACCCGATACTGCGATACCTCGTGAGCCTACGTCTAGCTTTTGGGTCACTTGGAACAAGTTCTGGGGTATGAAGCTTGGCATTCGGTGGCGTGCCTCTGCAGACCCCCCGCCGCGTGCCCCCTCTCATGATCCATGTCTTGTGCCAAGGCATTCTTGCGGCCTTTTGAACGGCCAGTCCCAGGAGGGGACAGCTCGGGCTCCTTGGTGCAGCACATCTTTCACGCGATGGGAGCTTTGCGGAAGCGACTCAAATCGGGACACCCAGTTGCTATGCGGAGGCTCTGTGGGCATCACAGTTGTAACGGAATCGGCATTTGATGCACGCTCGGAATGGTCCCTTTACAATCCAATGCAGTGACCTGATACTGGGATACCTCGTGAGCCTGCATCTAGCTCTTGGGTCACTCGAGATAGTTGCGAAAAAGCCACTTTCGGGGGAACGACGGTTGGCATTGCCAATTGCTACCCCTGCGCGTGCTTCCATTCTATGATTGGGGCATATGCAAAACTCGACGGTTGAATGAACTCGGACTGGGACACCCAGTTGCTATGCGGAGGCTCTGTGGGCATAACAGTTGTAACAGAATCTGCATTGGATGCATGCTCGGAACGGTCCCTTTACAATCCAATGTAGTGACCTGATACTGGGATACCTCGTGAGCCTGCGTCTAGCTCTTGGGTCACTCGGGACAGTTCTGGGGTATGATGCTTGGCATTCGATGGCGTGCCTATGCTGACCCCTCACCGCGTGCCCCCTCTCATGATCCATGTCTTGTGCCAAGGCATTCTTGCGGCCTTTCAAACGGCCAGTCCTAGGAGGGGACAGCTCGGGCTCCTTGGTGCAGCACATCTTTCATGCGATGGGAGCTTTGCGGAAGCGACTCGGATCGGGACACCCAGTTGCTATGCGGAGGCTATGTGGGCATCACAGTTGTAACAGAATCGGCATTGGATGCACACTCGGAACGGTCCCTTTACAATCAAATGCAGTGACCTGATACTGGGATACCTTGTGAGCCTGCGTCTAGCTCTTGGGTCACTCGAGATAGTTGCGAAAAAGCCACTTTCGGGGGAACGACGATTGGCATTGCCAATTGCTACCCCCGCACGTGCTTCCATTCTATGATTGGGGCATATGCAAAACTTGACGGTTGAATGGACTCGAACTAGGACACCCAGTTGCTATGCGGAGGCTCTGTGGGCATAACAGTTG
This sequence comes from Cunninghamia lanceolata, assembly GCA_027924645.1. NCBI lineage: Eukaryota > Viridiplantae > Streptophyta > Pinopsida > Cupressales > Cupressaceae > Cunninghamia > Cunninghamia lanceolata. The sequence continues at coordinate 6,267,154 of BSBN01000967.1, forward strand.
TAACGGAATCTGCATTGGATGCACACTCGAAATGGTCCCTTTACAATCCAATGCAGTGACCTGATACTGGGATACCTCGTGAGCCTACGTCTAGCTCTTGGGTCGCTCGGGACAGTCCTGGGGTATGACTTTTGGCATTCAATGGCGTGCCTGTGCTGACCCCCCCCGCATGAACCCCCCACATGATCCATGTCCTGTGCCACAGCACTCGTGCGGCCTTTCGAACGGACAGTCCCAGGAGGGGAAAGCTCAATCTCCTTGGTGCAACACATCTTTCACTCGATGGGAGCTTTGCGGAAGCGACTCGCATCGGGACACCCAGTTGCTATGCGGAGGCTTTGTGGGCATCACAGTTGGACGGAATCGACATTGGACGCATGCTCGAAACAGTCCCTTTATAATCCAATGTTGTGACCCGTTGCTGCGATACTTTTGGAGCCTTCGTCTAGCTCTTGGCTTGCTCGGGACAGTTGCGGAAAGCCATTTTCGCGGGGAGGACGGTTGGAATTGCCAATTGTCACCCCCGCGCGTGCTTCCATTCTATGATTGGGGCATATGCATTCTCGACGGGGGAATGGACTCGCACTGGGACATCCAGTTGCTATGCGGAGGCACTCTTTGGGCATCATAGTCGCAATGGAATCGGCATTGGATGCACGCTCGGAATGGTCCCTTTACAATCCAATGCAGTGACCGGATTACTGGGATACCTCGTGAGCCTGTGTCTAGCTCTTAGGTCTCTCCAGACCATTCTGGGGTATGATGCTTGGCATTCAATGGCGTGCCTATGCTGACCCCCCTACGTGCCCCCCTCGCGTGACTCATGCGTTGTGCCAAGGCATTCATGTGGCCTTTCAAACGGCCAGTCCTAGGAGGGGACAACTCGGGCTCCTTGGTGCATTACGTTTTTCACGCGAAAGGGGCTAAGCGGAAGCGACTCGTATCGGGACACCCAATTTCTATGTGGGAGGCTTTGTGGGCATCACAGTTGGACGGAATCAGCATTGGACGCAAGCTCTGAACGGTCCCTCTATAAATCCAATGTCGTGCCCCGTTGCTGCGATACCTCCGTAGCCTTTGTCTAGCTCTTGGGTCGCTCGAGACAGTTGCGAAAAGCTATTTTCAGGGGGAACGGCGGTTGGCATTGCCAATTGTGACCCCCGCGCGTGCCTTCATTCTATGATTGGGGCATATGCAAACTCGGCGGGGGAATGGACTCGGACTGGGACATCCAGTTGCCATGCAGAGGCTCTGTGGGCATCACAGTCGGAACGGAATCGGCATTCCATGCATGTTTGGAACGGTCCCTTTACAATCCAATGCAGTGACCAGATACTGGGATACCTCAGGAGCCTCGATGACGCTCGGCATTCATTGTCGTGCCTAATGCGGAACCCTTGCATGCAACCCTTGTGTGACCGATGTGCTATTCCAAGGGATTTGTGTGGCCTTTCGAACGGCCAGTACTAGGAGGGGACAGCTCGGGCTCCTTGTCGCAGCACACTTTTCACGCGATGGGGACTTTGCGGAAGCGACACGGATCGGGACACCCAGTTGCCATGCGGACGCTCTGTGGGCGTCACAGTTGGATGGAATCGGCATTGGACGCACGTTGGCTCAGAACGGTCCCTTTATAATCCATTTCCTTGTCCCATTACTGTGATACCTCTGTAGCCTACGTCTAGCTCTTGGGTCGCTCGGCAAGGTCGTGCAAATTCGGTGTGCGCTGTGGGAAGTATGGATACGGCGAGTCTCTGACTAGGATAGTTTCTCTGCGAAGAGTGGCATGATGGTTGATGAGGCAATTCGATTCAGTCCCAAGCTTTGGCCTCGGGCCACTGTGAGGGCTGTCGATTCTCTCTTTCCAACTCGTCTCCACCCAGTAACAGACTTGACAACAGGTAATCGGTCTCATTCTCGATTGTTCCTAGAGGTAATCTTTAGAACTTTTGGAATTGACCTCTCACTTCGTCTCCTCTCTTTGTGAGGAGTAGTGTGCTTGTGCTGTTTCCTTCTTGGCATTCACGTCACAAATATTGTGGAGGGAGAGTCTCCGCAGCTGCCCTCGGGGGCAATCGGTGGGCTCTCATCTCCGTATTTGGTTGACATTCACCATGCACGTAGGTCGCAGAATAATTTGCGAGTCTATTGGTGTTTGGCGCTTGTCCACGAATGATGCGTTGGTCCCGAAGTGCATGTTACTAGCATTTTCTGCCATTGTCTCAGATCTTTGGCACATCCATTCCTTGTAATCAAACTTCTCGGAGCCATCTATGAGTTTGAGAGGGATGGGCAAGGTTCGACACCTCCATCGTTGCGTGCTTCTTCTTCCCGAGATCTTTTGACCGAGCCATGTCAGTGCTCTAGCCAAACGACTCGTGGTGGGGGGCGACATTACACGGCGGAGTTGTCCGCGGCAAGTTTTTTTAGTCTCGGTGCCCCATTTGAAACCCTCGAGCACATCGACGACACGGTCTTGCCCTTTGGTTGCGGCCTCGGCATACATCTTGGGAGTGCTCTTCACGAAGCATTTCGGTGTCCCCCAGAGGTTGCCTTGAAACTTGGTCGCACAGCGGTTCGGGTCGTCGTATAAATGCTTTGCATCATACGTTTCCCTACCGTGTGGCGATACGAAATGCTTTCGAGCAGGGGCTCACAAGAGGACGGATCCGCGGAATTGGCACGGGCGTGTTCATCGATTGTGTGCGAGTGCTAAATAATGGTGTGTTGTCAGTATCTTCGTCCCCGAGAATGCGGTCCTTCGATGCAGAATGTTTCATGTTGGTCAAGCCGATCTTGTCTGTGTGCGGTGCGCCACTCCAAGTGCGTAGGGGGCATATGCCTGGGAAATGGATGTCCTTGATTGGCCTTACTCGGTCGCGTGCACGACGCATTCTCTCACAGCATTACCATCGCGAGCCCCACCCCACCCCGCCCCGCCCCGTCCCGACTTGGCCGAGTTGGCGACTTGGGTCGCGGCAACTTGGCCCCCCAAAGAATCCGTCTGCGTCCCTGTCCCCGTCCCTGTCCCTATACCCCCCGCCGCCCCGCCCTGGCAACCCTATCCCGTCGCGACTTGGGTCGCGGCGACTTGGTCCCCCAAAGAATCTGTCACGCCCCGCTCCGTCCCATCGCGTCACACCCCGTCCCATCGCGTCACGCCCCGTCCCATCGCGCCCCGCCCTGTCCCCGCCCTTGCAACCCCGTCCCGTCCTGCCCTGCCCCCTTCCAACTTGGGCGAGTTGGTGACTTGGGTCGCGACAACTTGGCCCCCCGAAGAATCCGTCTCGCCCCGCCCCGCCCCGTCCCGTCACATCCAGCCTTGTCCCCGTCCAGTGGGGTTTATAGAAAATTAAGAGTGGTGGGGTTTCTAGAAAATTAGGACTGGTGGGGTTTCTAAAAAATTAGGACTGGTGGGGTTTCCGCCTATTCGGTGGGGTTTCTAGAAAATTAGGAGCGGTGGGGTTTCTACCTACCTGGTGGGGTTTCTCAAAAAGTAGGAGCGGTGGGGTTTTCGCCTGCCTCGTCCCGCCGCGCCGTGCCCCACGCCAGCAGCACCGCCCCATCCCGACTTGGGGGAGTTGGAGACTTGGCCCCCCAAAGAATCCGCCCAGTCCCGCCCCGCCCTGTCTCGTCCCGTCCCGCCCCGCCCCGCCCCACAACCTCGTCCCATCCCAACTTGGGTGACTTGGGTCGCAGCGACTCGCCCCCCCCAAACAATCTGTCGTGCCTTGCTCCGTCCCGTCGCGTCCCGCCCCATCCCGCCGCACCCCGTCCCGACTTGGGTCGCAGCGACTTGGCCCCCCAAAGAATCTGTCGTGCCCCATCGCATCCCACTCCGCCCCGTCCCGTCACGTCCCGTCCCGTCACGTCGCGTCCCGCCCCATCCCATTCCGCCCCGTGCCGCCCCGCACCACACCTGCAACCCCATCTCGCCCCGCTCCGTCTCGTCCCGTCCCGCACTGCCCCGCACCGTCCCGCCCCGCCCCACAACCCTGTCCCGACAGCCCCGTCCCGTCCCAACTTGGACGACTTGGCACCCCAAAGAATCCGCCCCGCCCCACCCCGTCCTGACTTGGGCGAGTTGGCGACTTGGCCCCCAAAAGAATCCGTCCCGCCCCATCCCGCCAAACCCCTGCAACCCCGTCCCGACTTGGGCGAGTTGGCGACTTGCCCCCCAAAGAATCTATCCCATCCCGCCCCGCCCCGTCCTGCCGCGCCGCGCCCCAACCCGTCCCCATCCTGGCAGTCCCGTCCCGACTTGGGCGAGTTGGTGACTTCGGCCGTGATGACTTGGCCCCCCAATGAATGCATCCCGTCCGGTGCCGCCCCGTTCCGTCCCGACTTGGGCAAGTTGGCGACTTCTTTTGCGGCGACTTGGCCCCCAAATGAAACCATCTCAACCCGTCCCATCCACCCAGACTGTCCTGTCCATCCTATCCACCCCGGCTGCCCTGTCCACCCTGTCCGCCCCAACCACCCCGATTGTCCTGCTCGTCCCTGTCCCGACCATCCTGTCCGCCACGTCCTGTCCCTGTCCCTGTCCCGTCCCGTCCCCGTCCCTGCACTCGTGAATCCTTTTTTTTTCCAAGTGCGGAGTGGGGTTTCCCTTTGGCTCAGCCACATTCCTTCCAAGTCTTGGGTGGGGTTGCCTGCGCTTGTGAATCCGCTCGGTGGGGTTTCTAGAAAATTAAGAGCGGTGGGGTTTCCGCCTGTCCGATGGGATTTCTAGAAAATTAGGAGTGGTGGGGTTTCAGGAAAATTAGGAGCGGTGGGGTTTCCGCCTGTCTAGTGGGGTTTCTAGAAAATTAGGAGCGATGGGGTTTCCGCCTATCCAGTGGGGTTTCCGCCTGCCCCGTCCCATCCCGCCCCGTCCCGGCTTGGGCGAGTTGGCGACTTGGCCACCCAAAGAATCCGTCACACCCTGCCCTGTCGGGCCTCGTCTTGTCCCGCCCCGCCTCGTCCTGCCCCGCCAATCCCGCCCCGTCTAGCCCCGTCTCGACTTGGGCAAGTTGGCAACTTGGCCCCGCCCCACCCCGTCCTGCCCCGCCCCGTCCCGTCTCGCCCCACCCCACCCCGTCCCCGTCCCGTCCGGTGGGGTTTCTAGAAAATTAAGAGCGGTGGGGTTTCCACATGTCTGGTGGGGTTTCTAGAAATTTAGGAGTGGTGGGGTTTCTGCCTATTCGGTGGGGTTTCTAGAAAATTAGGAGCGGTGGGGTTTCTGCCTGTCCAGTGGGGTTTCTAGAAAATTAGGAGCAGTGGGGTTTCCGCCTATCCAATGGGGTTTCTCGAAAAGTAGGAGCGGTGGGGTTTCTGCCTGCCCCGTCCCATCCCGACTTGGGCGAGTTGGTGACTTGGACCCCCAAAGAATCTGTCCCGCCCTGTCGCGCCCCGCCCCGCCCCGGCAACGCCGTCCCGTCCAGCCCGTCTTGACTTGGGCGAGTTGGCAACTTGGCCCTCCAAACAATCTGCCCCGCCCCGCCCCACCCCTCCCCGCCCCATCCCTTCCCACTCGTCCCGCCCCATCTCGCCCCACCCAGCCCCGGCAACGCCGTCCGTCCAGCCCCGTCTCGACTTGGGCGAGTTGGCAACTTGGCCCCCCAAACAATCTGTCCTGCCCCGCCCCGCCCCGCCTCGCCCCGTCCCGTCCTGCCCCGCCCCATCCCGCCCCACCCCGTCCCACCCTGTCTCGCCCCGCCCCGTCCCGGCAACGCCGTCCCGTCCAGCCCTGTCTCGACTTGGACGAGTTGGCAACTTGGCCCCCCAAATAATTCATCCCACCCCGTCCCCGTCCCGTCCCGTCCAGTGGGGTTTCTACAAAATTAAGAGCGGTGGGGTTTCCGCCTGTCTAGTGGGATTTCTAGAAAATTAGGAGTGGTGGGGTTTCTGCCTGTTTGATGGGGTTTCTAGAAAATTAGGAGCGATGGGGTTTTCGCCTGTCCGGTGGGGTTTCTGAAAAATTAGGAGCGGTTGGGTTTCCGTCTATCCGGTTGGGTTTCCACCCGCCCCGTCCCGTCCCGCCCCGCCCCGGCAGCCTCGTCCCATCCCGCCCCGTCCCGACTTGGGTGAGTTGGCAACTTGGCCCCCCAAAGAATCCGTCCCGCCCACCCTGTCCCCATCCCCGTCCCCGTCCTGCCCTGTCCGGTGGGGTTTCTAGAAAATTAGGAGTGGTGGGGTTTCTGCCTATTCGGTGGGGTTTCTAAAATATTAGTAGCGGTGGGGTTTCTGCCTGCCTCGTCCCATCCCATCCCGTCCCGTCCCGCCGCGCCGCGCCCCGCCTCGGCAGCGCCGTCCCGTCCCGCCCTGTCCTGACTTGGGCTAGTTGGCGACTTGGCCCCCCAAAGAATCCGTCCCGTCCCATCCTGACTTCGGTCGCAGCGACTTGGTGACCTGGGCGACTTGGCCCCCGAATGAAGCCATCTCCACCCGTCTCATCCTAACTTGGGCGAGTTGGCGACATAGGATGGCATCGAGTAAAGAGGTGAGTAGAAAAGTGCAACGCCCAACCAAAAACTAAAAAGGGTGCAACACCGGGACTTCCCGGGAGGTCACGCATCCCAATACTACTCCGGCCCAAGCGCGCTTAACTACGGAGTTCTGATGGGATCCGGTGCACTAACGCTGGTATGATCGCACCCAACATGAAATTGTCTTCACGCTCTTGTTGTATAATGGCACCGGCCGTCCCGGTGGGGATTCTAGAAAGTTAGGAGTGGTGGGGTTTCCGAAAAATTTGGTCCGGTGGGGTTTCCCCAAGAACTGGTCCGGTGGGGTTTCCATAAAATCTGGTCCAGTGCGGTTTCTGTAAAATCTGGTCTAGTGCAGTTTTCTGTAAAATCTGGTCCGATGGGGTATCCTCAAAATCCAGTCTGGTGGGGTTTCCAGATAATTCAATTTGATGGGGTTCCCATAAAATTTAGGACAGGGGAGCTTGGCAAGTTGGGCCAACTCGACAACTCTGTAGACCTGGGGGACTTGGGTAAATGGGTGACCTGGCCCGAGGGACTTGTTCGACCTAAGGGGACTTGGACGCTCCAGGGGTACGCCAACATTTCAAAACATGGTCGGCGACATGCACTGTTGGACATCGTTAGCTAGTGCGCTGAGGCCTGTCCAGAGGTTGACTCGTGCCACTTCGCCAACGTCAGTGGGAATCGTTGTTTAGGAAACGGGGCGAGGCCCATTGTAGGGAACATAATTGGGACAAGCTCTGGGGGATGTCGTTCGAGCCCAGTTTTGGGGAACGAGGTTGGGGCCCACTGTTGGGGAGGTCAACGGGGGAGGGTGTTTGGGCCCAGTGTCGAGGTTTGTGCTTAGCATTGGGGAATGTCGTCGGAGAGCGAGGTCGGGGCCTAGTGTTGGGGAGCATCGTCGGGGAACGTGTTTCAGGGCGAGTGTTGGGGAAAGCGATCACGGAGTGGGGTCGAGGCCTACTGTTAGGAGACTTGCAGTTTTCATAAAATCTGGTCCGGTAGGGTTTCCACAAGAACTGGTTTGGTGGGGTTTCCGTAAAATCTGGTGCGATGGGGTTTCAACAAAAACTGGTCCGGTGGGTTTTCGTAAAATCTGGTACAGTGCTGTTTCCACATAATCCATATGGATGGGGTTCCCATAATATTTAGGATGTGCGAGCTTGGCAAGTTGGACCAACTCGAGGAAAGCCATCATTTCAAAACATGGTCGGCGCCCTGCGCTGTCGGACGCCGTTAGTTAGTGGGGCTGGCACTTGTCCAGAGGTTGACTCTGGGCGTCGTTGTTTAGGAAAGGGGTCGAGGCCCATTGTAGGGAACGCAGTTGGGACAAGCTCAGGGGGATGTGGTTTGAGCCCAGTTTTGGGTAACGTGGTTGGGGCCCGGTGTTGGGGAAGTCAATGGGGAAGGGTGTTTGGGCCCAGTGTCGGGGTGTGTCAAGGAGGAAAGGTGTTCGGGGCTCGTGCTTAGCATTAGGGAATGTCGTCGGAGTGCGAGGTCCGGGCCTAATGTTACGGAGCATCGTCGGTGAACGTGTTTCGGGGCAAGTGTTGGGGAAAGCCATTGCGGAGTGGGGTCGAGGCCTGCTGTTACGGGACCCGGGGTTCTCATAAAATCTGGTCTGGTGGGGTTTCGTAAAATTTGGTACGGTGGGGTTTCCACAAAGCCTGGTCCGGTGGGGTTTTCATAAAATCTGGTCTGGTGGGGTTTCATAAAATTTGGTACGGTGGGGTTTCCACAAACCCTGGTCCGGTGGGGTTTTCATAAAATCTAGTCTGATGGGGTTTCCAGAAAATCTGGTCTGGTGTGGTTTCCACAAGAAATGGTCCGGTGGGGTTTCTGTAAAATCTGGCCTGGTGGGGTTTCCATAAAATCTGGTCTGATGGGGTTTCCACAAAATCTGGTCTAGTGCGGTTTCTGTAAAATCTGGTCCGGCGGGGTATCCTCAAAATCAAGTCCGGTGGGGTTTCAAGATAATTCAATTCGATGGAGTTCCCATAAAATTTAGGACGGGGGCCTTGCTTGGCAAGTATGGCCAACTCGACAACTCTGGAGATCGAGGGACTTGGGTAAATGGGTGACCTGGCCCGAGGGACTTGTTCGACCTAAGGGGGCTTGGACAGTCGATGGGTAAGCCAACATTTCAAAAACATGGTCGGCGCCCTGCGCTGTCGAACGTCGTTAGTTAGTGGGGCTGGCGCATGTCTAGAGGTTGACTCTTGCCACTTCGGCAACATCAGTGGGCGTCATTGTTTAGGAAAGGGGTCAGGGTTTCAGGGTTCAGGGTTTCAGGGTTCAGGGTTCAGGGTTCGGGTTCAGGGTTAGGGTTTTAGGGTTCAGGGTTTAGGGTTCAGGGTTTAGGATTCAGGGTTCAGGGTTCAGGGTTTCAGGGTTTAGGTTTCAGGGTTTAGGGTTTCAAGGTTCAGGGTTCAGGGTTCAGGGTTTCAGGGTTCAGGGTTCAGGATTTCAGGGTTCAGGGTTTTAGGGTTCAGGGTTCTAGGGGTTAGGGTTCAGGGTTCAGGGTTAGGGTTTCAGGGTTCAGGGTTCAGGGTTTCAGGGTTCAGGGTTCAGGGTTCAAGGTTCAGGGTTCAGGGTTTCAGGGTTCAGGGTTTCAGGGTTCAGGGTTCAGGGTTTCAGAGTTTAGGGTTTCAGAGTTCAGGGTTCAGGGTTTCGGGGTTCAGGGTTCGGCGTTCGGCGTTCGGCGTTCAGGGTTCAGGGTTTAGGGTTCAGGGTTTAGGGTTCAGGGTTTCAGGGTTTCAGGGTTTCAGGGTTCAGGTTTCAGGGTTCATGGTTTCAGGGTTCAGGTTCAGGGTTCAGGTTTCAGGGTTCAGGGTTTCAGGGTTCAGGGTTTCAGGGTTTGGGGTTCAGGGTTTGGGGTTCGGGTTCAGTGTTCGGGTTTCAGGGTTTCAGGGTTCGGGGTTCAGGGTTCAGGTTTCAAGGTTTAGGGTTCAGGGTTCAGGGTTTCAGGGTTCAGGGTTTCAGGGTTCAGGGTTCAGGGTTCCAGGGTTCAGGGTTCCGAGTTCGGGGTTCAGGGTTCGGGGTATAGGGTTCAGGGTTTCAAGGTTCAGAGTTCAGGGTTCAGGGTTCAGGGTTCAGGGTTCAGGGTTCCGGCTCAGGGTTCGGGTTTCAGGGTTCGGGGTTCAGGGTTCAGGGTTCAGGGTTCGGGTTTCAGGGTTCAGGGATTGGGTTTCAGGGTTGAGGGTTCAGGGTTCAGGGTTCAGGGTTTCATGGTTCAGTGTTCAGGGTTCAGGGTTCAGGGTTCAGGGTTTCAGGGTTCAGGGTTCAAGGTTCAGGGTTCGGGGTTCGGGGTTTAGGGTTCGGGGTTTCAGGGTTCAGTGTTTCAAGGTTCGGGTTTCAGGGTTCGGGTTTCATGGTTCAGGGTTCCAGGGTTCCAGGGTTTCAGGCTTCAGGGTTTCAGGGTTCCGGGTTTCAGGGTTCAGGGTTCCGGGGTTCAGGGTTCAAGGTTCAGGGTTCAAGGGTCAGGGTTTCAGGGGTCAGGGTTTCAAGGGTCAGGGTTTCAGGGTTTAGGGTTCAGGGTTCAGGGGTGAGGGTTTTACGGGTTAGGGTTTTAGGGGTTAGGGTTCAGGGTTCAGGGTTTAGGGTTTCAAGGTTCAGGGTTCAGGGTTTTAGGGTTCAGGGTTCAGGGTTCAGGGTTTCAGGGTTCAGGGTTCAGGGTTCAGGGTTAAGGGTTCAACATTCAGGGTTCAGCATTCAGCAGTGAGGGTTCAGGGTTTCAGGGTTCAGGTTCAGGGTTCAGGTTCCAGGGTTCAGGGTTTCAGGGTTCAGGGTTCAGGGTTCCAGGGTTCAGGGTTCCAGGTTCGGGATTCAGGGTTTGGGGTTTCAGGGTTCAGGGTTTCAGGGTTCGGGGTTCAGGGTTCGGGTTCAAGGTTCCAGGGTTCGGGGTTCAGGGTTCAGGGTTTCAGGGTTCAGGGTTTCAGGTTTCAGGGTTCAGGGTTCGGGGTTCAGGGTTTGGGTTTCAGGGTTCAGGGTTCGGGGTTCAGGGTTCAGGTTTCAGGGTTCGGGGTTCGGGGTTCGGGGTTCAGGTTTCAGGTTTCAAGGTTCAGGGTTTCAGGGTTCGGGGTTCCAGGGTTCAGGGTTTCAGGGTTCGGGTTTAAGGGTTCAGGGTTGAGGGTTCAGTGTTCAGGGTTCAAGGTTCAAGGTTCAGGGTTTCAGGGTTCAGGGTTCAGGGTTCAGGGTTTGAAGGTTTCAAGGTTCAGGGTTTCAGGGTTTCAGGTTTCAGCGTTCAGGGTTTCAGCATTCAGGGTTTCAGGGTTCAGGGTTTCAGGATTCAGGGTTCAGGGTTCAGGGTTCAGGGTTCAGGGTTCAGGGTTTCAAGGTTTCAAGGTTCAGGGTTTCAGGGTTTCAGGGTTCAGGGTTTCAGGGTTCAGGGTTCAGGGTTCAGGGTTCAGGGTTCAGGGTTCCGGGATCAAGGTTCAGGGTTTGGGTTCAGGGTTCCGGGTTTCAGGGTTAAGGGGTTCAGGGGTCAGGGTTTCAAGGTTCAGGGTTTCAGGGTTCAGGGTTTCAGGGTTCAGGGTTTTAGGGTTCAGGGTTCAGGGGTCAGGGTTCAAGGGTTAGGGTTTTATGGGTTAGGGTTTTAGGGGTTAGGGTTTTAGGTGTTAGGGTTTAGGTTTCAGGGTTCGGGGTTTCAGGGTTCAGGGTTTAGGGTTTTAGGGTTCAGGGTTCAGGGTTTAGGGTTCAGGGTTCAGGGGTTAGGGTTCAGGGGTTAGGGCTTTAGGGGTTAGGGTTTTAGGGGTTAGGGCTTTAGGGTTTAGGGTTTTAGGGTTTAGGGTTTTAGGGTTTTGGGTTTAGGGTTTTAGGGTTTTAGGGTTTAGGGCTTTGGGTTTAGGGTTTAGGGTTTAGGGTTTTAGGGTTTAGGGGTTTTCGAAAGATCTGGTCCGGTGTGGTTTCCACAAGAACTGGTCCGGTGGGGTTTCCATAAATCTGGTCCTGTGGCGTTTCCATAAAATCTGGTATAGTGTAGTTTCTATAAAATCTGGTCTGGCGGGGTATCCTCAAAATCAAGTCTGGTGGGGTTTCCAGATAATTCAATTCGATGGGGTTCTCGTAAAATTTAGGACGGGGGAGCTTGGCAAGTTGGGCCATCTCGACAACTCTGGAGACTGGGGGGACTTGGGTGAATGGGTGACCTGGCCCGAGGGACTTGTTCGACCTAAGGGGGCTTGGACGGCCCAGGGGTAAGCCAACATTTCAAAACATGGTCGGCAACATGCGCTGTTGGACGTCGTTAGCTAGTGCGGCTGAGGCCTGTCCAGAGGTTGACTCGTGCCACTTCGCCAACGTCAGTGGGTGTCGTTGTTTAGGAAAGGGGGCGAGGCCCATTGTAAGGAATGCAATTGGGACAAGCTCTGGGGGATGTTGTTCGAGCCCGGTTTTGGGGAACAGGCTTGGGAAGGGTGTTTTGGCCCAGTGTCGGGGTGTGTCAAGGAGGAAAGGGGTTCGGGGCTCATGCTTAGCATTGGGGAATGTCGTCAGAGTGCGAGGTTGGGGCCTAATGTTGGGGTGCATCGTCAGTGAATGTGTTTCGGGGCGAGTGTTGGGGAAAGCCATTGCGGAGTGGGGTCGAGGCCTGCTGTTAGGGGACCTGGGGTTCTCATGAAATCTGGTCCAGTCAGGTTTCGTAAAATTTGGTACGGTGGGGTTTCCACAAAGCCTGGTCTGGTGGGGTTTTCATAAAATCTGGTCCGGTGGGGTTTCCACAAGAACTGGTCTGGTGGGGTTTCCGTAAAATCTGGTCTGGTGGGGTTTCCGTAAAATCTGGTCTAATGGGGTTTCCACAAAATCTGGTCTAGTGCGGTTTATGTAAAATCTAGTCCGGCGGGGTATCCTCAAAATCAAGTCCGGTGGGGTTTCCAGATAATTCAATTCGATGGGGTTCCCATAAAATTCAGGACGGGGGCCTTGCTTGGCAAGTTGGGCCAACTCGACAACTCTGGAGACTGGGGGACTTGGGTAAATGGGTGACCTGGCCCGAGGGACTTGTTCGACCTAAGGGGGCTTGGACGGTCGAGGGGTAAGCCAACATTTCAAAAACATGGTCGGTGACATGCGCCGTTGGACGTTGTTAGCTAGTGCGCTGAGGCCTGTCCAGAGGTTGACTCATACCACTTCGCCAATGTCAGTGGGCATCGTTGTTTAGGAAAGGGGGCGAGGCCCGTTGTGGGGAACGTAATTGGGACAAGCTCTAGGGGATGTCATTCGAGCCCAGTTTTGGGGAACGGGGTTGGGGCCCAGTGTTTGGGCTGAGTGTCGAAGTGTGTCAAGGAGGAATGGGTTTCAGAGTTCGTGCCTAGCAATGGGGAATGTCCTCGGCGAGCGAGGTCGGGGCCTAGTGTTGTTGAGTACCGTCGGGTAACATGTTTCGGGGCCAGTGTTTATGAGTGGTGGGATTTTCCTTTAGTTAATTTAGGTGGGGTTCCTATAAATATTCAATCTGACATGGTCGATAAGAAATTCAACTTGATGGGGTTTCCGCAAATTTTTGTTTGGTAGTTTGCGGCAAGATTCAGTCCGGTGGGGTTTCCATAAACGTTAACGTCGTGAGATGAGCTTCCAAAAAATTTCAGGTGGTGTTTCCTCAAGAATTGGTCTGGTGGGGTTTCTAAAATATTCGGTCCGTTGGGGTTTCTAGAAAATTACGTTTGGTGGGGTTTCTAGAAAATTTCATTCGACGGGTTTTCCAAAATATCCAGTCCGATGGGGTTTCCAGAAAATTCTGTCACGCCTCGTCCCATCCCGGTCAAGGCCTGCGACCGAGATAGGACGGGGCAACCGTGATGGGACAGGGCGGCCGGGATGGGAAAGGACAGGACAGTGCGAGACAGGTGGACTGGGCAGGACGGAACGGGACGGGATGGTCGGGATGAGACGAGATGGCATGAGACAGGATGGGACGGGACGGGCCGGGTCGAGATGGGACAGGATGGGATGGGACGGGACGAGACAAGGCGAGGCGGGGCGGGACGGGACGGGGCGGGGCTGTCCGTTGTTTGCTATCCCCTGTCTGATGTCCCCTGTCGCCTGTCCGTTGTCCCCTGTCGGCTGTCCCCTGTTGGCTATCGGCTGTCCGCGGGAGAGGATGCGACGGGGCAGTCGGAATGGGACAGGACGACCTGGATGGGACAGGGCGGACAGGACGGGAAAGGACAGGACAGTGCGAGACAGGCGGACGAGGCAGAACAGAACGGACGAGATGGTCGGGATGAGACGGGATGGGACGGGTCAGGCCGAGATGGGACGGGATGGGATGGGACGGGACGGGATGGGACGAGTGGGACAGTCGGAACAGTCGGGACGGGACCAGGCAGGACAGGATGGGGCAGCGGGGCGGGGCGAGACGGGGCTGTCCGCTATCCTCTGTCCACCGTCCGCTGTCTGCTGTCCCCTGTCGGCTGTCCACTGTCCGCTATCCACTGTCCATTGTCCATTGTCCGCTATCTGATATCTGATGTCCGCTGTCTATTGTCCGCTGTCCACTGTCCATTGTCCCCTGTCCGTTATCCCACGTCCGCTGTCCATAACGCAATGTGAGGTGATTGCGAGCTCCGAGATCAAACCTTCCATTGTGTAGCATTCAGACTTATAATTACTATAGGGGGTAGTTTTTGTTACGCCGCTGTCCGCTATCCCCTGTCCGCAGTTTGCCGTCCCCTATTCACCGTCCCCTGTTCGCCATCCGCTGTCTGCTGTCCGTTGTCTACCGTCCGCCGTCCCCTGTCTGGTGTCCTCTATCCGCTGTCCCATGTCCGCTGTGGCCTGTCTGCTGTCCTCTGTCTGCTGTCCTTTGTGGCCTGTTCGCCGTCTGCTATGGCTCGTCCGTTGTCTGTTGTCCGCCATCCGCTGTCCCTCGTCCGCTGTCCACCGTCCCCTGTCCACTGTACCATGTCCACTGTCCCTTGTCCACCGTCTGCTGTGGCCTGTCCGTTGTCCGCCGTCCGCTGTCCGCTGTCCCATGTCTGCTATCCCCTGTCCGCCGTCCCCTATCCGTTGTGGCCTTTCCACTGTCCGCTGTGGCCTGTCCGCTTTCCGCTATCCACTGTCCACTATCCACTGTCCCCTGTCTGCCGTCTGTTGTGGCCTGTCCACTGTTCGCTGTCCCCTTTCCGCCGTCAGTTGTCCGCTGTCCCCTATCTGCTGTCCGCTGTCCGCCGTCCGCTATCCCCTGTCCGTCGTCCGCCGTCCCCTATCCCCTGTCCCTTGTCTGCCGTCCGCTGTCCCCTGTCTGCCCTCTGCCGTCCCCTGTCCCCTGTCCCCTGTCCGCCGTCCACTGTGCCCTGTCCGCTGTCCCCTGTCCGCCATCCGTTGTCCCCTGTCCCCTTTCTGTCGTCCGCTGTCCCCTGTCGCCGTCCACTGTCCGCTGTCCGCTGTGGCCTGTTCACTGTCCCCTGTCGGCAATGGCCTGTTCGCTGTCCGCTGTCCGCCATCCGCTGTGGCCCATCCGCTATGGCCTGTCCGCTGTCCCCTTTCCGCCGTCCACTGTCCGCTGTCCGCTGTCCGCCGTCCGCCGTCCCTTGTCCAGAATGTGAGGTGATTGTGAGCTCCGAGCTCAACCTTCCATTGTGTTGCGTTCAGACTTATAACTACTATAGGGGGGTGGTGTTCATGAGGGTGCCAAGTCCATGTGTGGAAATTCGAGTTTGCATTCCAATGCAGGAAATCCGAGTTGCATTGCAATGCAGGATATCTGGGCTGTTTCTGGGCGAGCTGATTCCGGCCGAAGAGAGAGATGACGGAAAGTGAGGTAGTTGTGATCTCTGAGCTCAACCTTCCATTGTGCTGCGTTCAAACTTATAACTACTATAGGGGGGCGGTGTTCATGAGGGTGCCGAGTCCATGTGCGGAAATCTGAGTTTGCATTGCAATGCAGGAAATCTGAGTTGCATTGCAATGCAGGAAATCTGAGTTGCATTGCAATGCAGGATATCCGGGCTGTTTCTGGGCAAGTTGATTCCGGCCGAAGAGAGAGATGACGGAAAGTGAGGTAATTGCGAGCTCTGAGCTCAACCTTCCATTGTGCTGCGTTCAGACTTATAACTACTTACAGGGGGGTGGTGTTCATGAGGGTGCCGAGTCCATGTGCGGAAATCTGAGTTGCATTGCAATGCAGGATATCCGGGCTATTTCTGGGTGAGCTGATTCTATCCGGGCTATTTCTGGGCGAGCTGATTCTATCCGGGCTGTTTCTGGGTGACCTGATTCTATCCGGGCTGTTTCTGGGTGACCTGATTCTATCTGGGATGTTTCTGGGTGAGCTGATTCTATCCGGGATGTTTCTGGGCGAGCTGATTCTATCCGGCCGAAGAGAGAGATGACGGAAAGTGAGGTAATTGCGAACTCTCGACTCAGCCTTCCGTTGTGCCGCGTTCAGACTTATAACTACTATGGGGGAAGGTGTTTGGGCATTTCATGGCCTGGGGTAAGTTGCAGTGAGCAAGTCGGGTTAGACATGGCGAGCTGTGCACCAGCAAACATCCGGGATATTTGCTGATCGGGTTCTAAGCTGGACGCTGGCATTTCCTCCGGGATACCTCTGGGATAGCGCTGAGTTAGCCGAGTTGTGAGGTGATTGCGAAGACAGAAAGTGAGGTAATTGCGAACTCTCGACTCAGCCTTCCGTTGTGCCGCGTTCAGACTTATAACTACTGTAAGGGACTGCTTTCAAAGACTTAGCGCTTGGTGCGTTGGTCGGCCCAAAACTGGCACGTAGGAGATCTAGGTTCATGCATGCCAGAATTCTGAGTTACTTCTGTGGTTGAAAGTTGTTCATGCAGTCGGCAAGTTTGTTGGCGGGCTGCAAAATGGTTAAGTCATGGCGAGTTGGTAATCGACGAGCTGTGCAAATGCACCGGGTTGTTTTTTGGTGCAAGTCGTCAAGGGTGGCGGCCTGGGGAAGTCGCAGTGAGCAAGTCGGGTTCATAGGCGAGCAGCGCACGGGTAGTTTTCTGATCGGGTTCTGTGAAAAACACACCGGTAGTTTTCGGGTAGTTTTCTGAGTTGGCCGAGTTGGTCGAGCTCGCACCGAAGCCAGAAGCCGAGTTGTTTACAAATGACGGAAAGTGAGTTGATTGCAGGATATTTTCTCAGCCTTCCGTTGTGTCGCGTTCAGACTTATAACTACTATGGGGGAAGGTGTTTGGTTGGGCATTTCATGGCGGTGTCCATGCCGACCCCCCCGCGTGCCCCCGTAGGATGGAACCATGTTCTGTGCCAAGGTATACGAGCTGTTTACGAATGGGCAAGTCCCATGAGGGTAGAGCTCGGGCTCCTTGGTGCAGGATAATGTGATTATTACGGGGACATGCGGAAGCAACCCAAAATCTATGCCGAGGCTCTGTGGGCATCACAGTTGCAACGGAATCGTTATTGGATGCACGCTCAGAACGGTCCCTTTAACATTCCAATGCCGTGACCTGATATTGGGATACCTCGGTAGCGTCTGTATAGCCTCTGGGTTGCTATAGATGGTTGTGAGATGCCAGGCGGGAGGCTGAATAGAGAGATGACGGAAAGTGAGGTAATTGCGAACTCTTGACTCAGCCTTGCGTTGTGCCGCGTTCAGACTTATAACTACTATGGGGAAAGGTGTTTGGTTGGGCATTTCATGGCGCTGTCCACGCCGACCCCCCCACATGCCACCGTAGGATGGAACCATGTTCTGTGCCAAGGTATACGAGCTGTTTACAAATGGCCAAGTCCCATGAGGCTAGAGATTAGGCTCCTTGGTGCAGGATAATGTGATTGCTACGGGGACATGCAAAAGCGACCCAAAATCTATGCCGAGGCTCTGTGGGCATCACAGTTGGAACGGAATCATCATTGGATGCATGCTCGGAACGGTCCCTTTACATTCCAATGCCGTGACCTAATACTGGGATACCTCTGTAGCGTCCGTCTAGCCTCTAGGTTGCTTTAGATGGTTGCAAGATGCCATGCGGGAGGCCGAATAGAGAGATGACGGAAAGTGAGGTAATTGCGAACTCTCGACTCAGCCTTCCGTTGTGCCACGTTCAGACTTATAACTACTATGGGGGAAGGTGTTTGGTTGGGCATTTCATGGCGGTGTCCACGCCGACCCCCCCGCGTGCCCCCGTAGGATGGAACCATGTTCTGTGCCAAGGTATACGAGCTGTTTACGAATGGGCAAGTCCCATGAGGGTAGAGCTCAGGCTCCTTGGCACAGGATAATGTGATTGCTACGGGGACATGCGGAAGCGACCCAAAATCTATGCCGAGGCTCTGTGGGCATCACAGTTGGAACAGAATCGTCATTGGATGCACGCTCGGAACGATCCCTTTAACATTCCAATGCCGTGACCTGATACTAGGATACCTCGGTAGCGTCTGTATAGCCCTTGGGTTGCTTTAGATGGTTGCAAGATACCATGCGAGAGGCCGAATAGAGAGATGACAGAAAGTGAGGTAATTGCGAACTCTTGACTCAGCCTTCCGTTGTGCCGCGTTCAGACTTATAACTACTATGGGGAAGGTGTTTGGTTGGGCATTTCATGGTGGTGTCCACGCCGACCCCCCCGCGTGCCCCCGTAGGATGGAACCATGTTTTGTGCCAAGGTATACGAGCTGTTTACGAATGGGCAAAGTCCCCTGAGGGTAGAGCTCGGGCTCCTTAGTATAGGATAATGTGATTGCTACGGGGACATGCGGAAGCGACCCAAAATCTATGCCGTGGCTCTGTGGGCATCACAGTTGGAACGGAATCGTCATTGGATGCATGCTCGGAACGGTCCCTTTACATTCCAATGCCGTGACCTGATACTGGGATACCTCAGTAGCGTCCGTCTAGCTTCTGGGCTGCTTTAGATGGTTGCGAGATGCCATGCGGGAGGCCAAATAGAGAGATGACGGAAAGTGAGGTAATTGCGAACTCTCGACTCAGCCTTCCGTTGTGCCGCGTTCAGACTTATAACTACTATGGGGGAAGGTGTTTGGTTGTGCATTTCATGGCGGTGTCCACGCCGACCCCCCCGCGCGCCCCCGTAGGATGGAACCATGTTCTGTGCCAAGGTATATGAGCTGTTTACGAATGGGCAAGTCCCCTGAGGGTAGAGCTCGGGCTCCTTGGTGCAGGATAATGTGATTGCTACGGGGACATGCGGAAGTGACCCAAAATCTATGCCGAGGCTCTGTGGGCATCACAGTTGGAACGGAATCGTCATTGGATGCACGCTCGAAACGGTCCCTTTACATTCCAATGTCGTGACCTGATACTGGGGTACCTCGGTAGTGTCCGTCTAGCTTCTGGGTTTGCTTTAGATGGTTGCGAGATGCCATGCAGGAGGCCGAATAGAGAGATGATGGAAAGTGAGGTAATTGCGAACTCCTGACTCAGCCTTCCGTTGTGCCGCATTAAGACTTATAACTACTATGGGGGAAGGTGTTTGGTTGGGCATTTCATGGCGGTGTCCAGGCCGACCCCCCCGCGTGACCCCGTAGGATGGAACCATGTTCTGTGCCAAGGTATACGAGCTGTTTACGAATGGGCAAGTCCCATGAGGGTAGAGCTCGGGCTCCTTGGTGCGGGATAATGTGATTGCTACGGGGACATGCGGAAGCGACCCAAAATCTATGCCGAGGCTCTGTGGGCATCACAGTTGGAACGGAATCGTCATTGGATGCACGCTCAGAACGGTCCCTTTAACATTCCAATGCCATGACCTGATACTGGGATATACCTCGGTAGCGTCTGTATAGCCTCTGGGTTGCTTCAGATGGTTGCCAGATGCCATGCGGGAGGCCGAATAGAGAGATGACGCAAAGTGAGGTAATTGCGAACTCTCGACTCAGCCTTCCGTTGTGCCGCGTTCAGGCTTATAACTACTATGGGGGAAGGTGTTTGGTTGGGCATTTCATGGTGTTGTCCACGCCGACCCCCCCGTGTGCCCCCGTAGGATGGAACCATGTTCTATGCCAAGGTATACGAGCTGCTTACGAATGGGCAAGTCCCCTGAGGTTTCAGGTCGGGCTCCTTGGTGCAGGCTAATGTGATTGCTACGGGGACATGCAGAAGTGACCCAGATGCTATGCCGAGGTTCTGTGGGCATCACAGTTGGAACGGAATCGTCATTGGATGCACGCTCGGAACGGTCCCTTTACATTCCAATGCCGTGACCTGATACTGGGATACCTCGGTAGCGTCCATCTAGCTTCTGGGTTGCTTTAGATGGTTGCGAGACGCCATGCGGAAGGCGGAAGAGGGATATCTCGACCTAGCCTACCGTTGTCCCAAAGAGATCTCGATTGGCATTTGATGGCCTACCAAACGCGGATCCCCCGCATGCTCCCTCGCATGATACACGTCCTGTGCCAAGGCATTCGTGCGGCCTTTCAAATGGCCAGTCCCAGGAGGGGACAGCTCGAGCACCTTGGAGCAGCACATTTTTCATGCGATGGGAACTTGCAGAAGCCACTCGGATTGGGACACCCAGTTGCTACGCGGAGGCTTTGTGCGCATCAAAGTTGGAACGGAATCGGCATTGGACGCACGCTCGGAACGGTCCCTTTATAATCCAATGTCGTGCCTCGTTCCTGCGATGCCTCTGGAGCCTTTGTCTAGCTTTTGGGTCGCTCGAGACAGTGGCCAAAAAAAGCCATTTTCGGTGGAATGACAATTGGCATCGCCAATTGTCACCCCCGTGCATGCATCCATTCTATGATTGGGGCATATGCAAAACTCGGCGGTTGAATGGACTCGGACTAGGACACCCAGTTGCTATGCGGAGGCTCTGTGGGCATCACAGTTGGAACGGAATCGGCATTGGATGCACGCTTGGAACGGTCCCTTTACAATCCAATGAAGTGACCTGATACTGGGATACCTCATGCGCCTACGTCTAGCTCTTGGGTCGCTCGGGACAGTTCTGGGGTATGACGCTTGGCATTTGGTGGCGTGCCTATGCTGACCCCCCGCCGCGTGCCCCCTCGCATGATCCATGTCCTGTGCCAAGGCATTCGTGCGGCCTTTTGAACGGCCAGTCCCAGGAGGGGACAACTCGGGCTCCTTGGTGCAGCACATCTTCCATGCAATGGGAGCTTTGCAGAAGCGCGACTCAGATCTGGACACCCAGTTGCTATGCGGAGGCTTTGTTGGCATCACAGTTGTAATGGAATCAGCATTGGACGCACAATCGGAACGGTCCCTTTACAATCCAATGCAGTGACCTGATACTGGGATGCCTCGTGAGCCTACGTCTAGCTCTTGGGTCACTCAAGACAGTCACGAAAAAGCCACTTTCGGGGGAACGACTGTTGGCATTGCCAATTGCCACCCCCGCGCGTGCTTCCATTCTATGATTGGGGCATATGCAAAACTCAGCGGTTGAATGGACTCGGACACCCAGTTGCTATATGCGGTGGCTTTGTGGGCATCACAGTTGAAAGGGAATCGGCATTGGATGCACGCTCGGAACGGTCCCTTTACAATCCAATGCAGTGACCTGATACTGGGATACCTCGTGAGCCTGCGTCTAGCTCTTGGGTCTCTCGGGACAAGTTCTGGGGTATGACGCTTGGCATTCGATGGCATGCCAAAGCTGACCCCCCACCGCGTGCCCCCTCTCATGATCCATGTTGTGTGCCAAGGCATTTTTGCGGCCTTTCGAACGGCCAGTCCCAGGAGGGGACAGCTCGAGCTCCTTGGTGCAGCACATCTTTCATGCAATGGGAGCTTTGTGGAATTGCGACTCGGATCAGGACACCCAGTTGCTATGTGGAGGCTTTGTTGGCATCACAGTTGTAATGGAATCGGCATTGGATGCACGCTCGGAACGGTCCCTTTACAATCCAATGCAGTGACCTGATACTGGGATACCTCGTGAGCCTGCGTCTAGCTCTTGGGTCACTCGAGACAGTCGCGAAAAAGCCACTTTTGGGGGAACGACTGTTGGCATTGCCAATGGCCACCCCCGCGCGTGCTTCAATTCTATGATTGGGGCATATGCAAAACTCAGCAGTTGAATGGACTAGGACTCGGACACCCAGTTGCTATGCGGAGGCTCTGTGGGCATCACAGTTGTAACCGAATCGGCATTGGATGCACGCTCGGAACGGTCCCTTTACAATCCAATGCAGTGACCTGATACTGGGATACCTCGTGAGCCTGCGTCTAGCTCTTGGGTTGCTCGGGACAAGTTTTGGGGTATGACGCTTGGCATTCAGTGGCATGCCTATGCAGACCACCAGCCGCGTGCCCCCTCGCATGATCCATGTCCTGTGCCAAGGCATTCGTGCGGCCTTTCGAATGGCCGGTCCCAGGAGGGGACAGCTCGGGCTCCTTGGTAGAGCACATCTTTAATGCGATGGGACCTTTGCGGAAGCGACTTGGATCGGGACACCCAGTTGCTATGCGGAGGCTTTGTTGGCATCACAGTTGTAACGGAATTGGCATTGGACGCACGCTCGGAACGGTCCCTTTACAATCCAATGCAGTGACCTGATACTGGGATACCTCGTGAGCCTGCGTCTAGCTCTTGGGTCGCTCGAGAAAGTCACGAAAAAGCCACTTTCGGGGGAACAACCTTGTGCATTGCCAATTGCCACCCCCGCGCGTGCTTCCTTTCTATGATTGGGGCATATGCAAAACTCGGCGGTTGAATGGACTCGGACACCCAGTTGCTATGCGGAGGCTCTGTGGGCATCACAGTTTTTATGGAATCGGCATTGGATGCACGCTCGGAACGGTCCCTTTACAATCCAATGCAGTGACCTGATACTGGGATATCTCGTGAGCCTGCGTCTTGGGTCGCTCGGGACAGTTCTGGGGTATGACGCTTGGCATTCGGTGGCGTGCCTATGCTCACCCCCCGCCGCGTGCCCCCTCTCATGATGCATGTCTTGTGCCAAGGCATTCTTGCGGCCTTTCGAACGACCAGTCCCAGGAGGGGACAGCTCGGGCTCCTTGGTGCAGCACATCTTTCATGCGATGGGAGCTTTGCGGAAGCTACTCAGATCATGACACCCAGTTGCTATGCAGAGGCTCTGTGGGCATCACAGTTGTAACGGAATCGGCATTGGATGCACGCTTGGAACGGTCCCTTTACAATCCAATGTAGTGACCTGATACTGGGATACCTCGTGAGCCTACGTCTAGCTCTTGGGTCGCTCGGGACAGTTGCAAAAAGCCACTTTCGGGGGGAGGATGGTTGGAATTGCCAATTGTCACCCCCGCGCGTGCTTCCATTCTATGATTGGGGCATATGCAAACTCGGCGGGGGAATGGACTCAGACTGGGACATCCAGTTGCTATGCGGAGGCTCTCTGTGGGCATCACAGTCGGAACGGAATCGGCTTTGGACGCACGCTCGGAACGGTCCCTTTACAATCCAATGCAGTGACTGGATTACTGGG